>JAABKJ010001666.1:0-30051 GCA_011634705.1 Andricus grossulariae
TATTAGGGTGGTCAAAAAATAAAACAGTTTTAAAAATCAAAACTAACTAGTGGTGAAAAGTTGCTGCATTTCAATATAAATAAAAATGTCTAATAACGTTTTAAAATAGAAATGTTCTGAACTTTTCAGCACTATCCATTCCAATTAAAAAATATATATATATATATTTTTGAACCAACTTAGTGCATATGTAATTAAATATATTTTTAGCATCTCTATTTCATACTCAAATCTTTTCAAAATGCTAATAAATGTATTTCTTAATCTGAATTACAATATCAATAAAATGAACGTATTTAAATTTTCCCGGCATACGTCGACTAGAGTGACAACGATTATTAAAGAGTTGAGACTGCCGAAGTCATAAATGTTTCACAAAACTTATTTGAAATGTAGAAAAGAGTCCCGATCAGTATGGTTCAGGTATATTTTGTTAAAATTAGTGTCTAACAAGAGTATATAAAAATTGAGACTAGAGAGGTACATACAATTTTCGCTGGAATAAGCGTTCGTTCAAAATACATTTGGTTTGCTAAAAATACAATTTTGTACAGTTAAATTCTAATATCACCATGAATGCGTATGTAATAAAATAAATTACATGGTAAATTAGAAGAGATCTCGCAGTCAAGTAGTAGGTTTACGCAATATTTTATTTACAGTGCGCATGAAAATTGATTAAAAAGGATTGATCTCCAATGACGAATGAATATTAGAAATAGCAGTCTTTTCGCGTAGATAATGGTAATTTCTGTTTGTAAATAGCAGCCATAATGCGATGTCGCCTTTAGGTACACATGAAGATAGTTTGTAACAGTCATTCAAAACATTCTGCAATTACGAACTGTACAATGATAAAATGTTTAACACGCTAAACTTACGGCGGTCATTGCTTTAATCATTTTGGTACCTTGAAAGTAACTGTTTTTTTACGAGCGTATGTTTGAAGTGGTGGAATAACGTTAATAGCGTTACTTGCGCTGTTGCTTGACGGTAAAGTCGGGTCAATGTCGTCACGCATGAAATGCGCAGCTTTCATATTCTCTACCGATACTTGGCGAGATGTGTCATTGACATCTATTTCGTAAAGCCTATCCGAAGTTCTGTTAATAATTTTGTGTGGGCCCATATATGGCCGTTTGAGGGATTTCCTGGCGCCGAGGCGTAGAAAAATATGAGTGCAAGATTTGAGTTCTTTGAAAAGAAAAGGTTTTAGTTTATATTTCTGAGTCACGGGTATTGGTTTTACCCTGCGTATATGTTCACGAAATTCTTCTAAGAAGATATACGTCTCTTGCGTAAAGTCGGCAGGTAAAACGAATTCTCAGGGAATACGGAGGGTGGTACCGAATGTGAACTCCGCCGGTGATGGTCCGACGTCAAAATCATTTGGCCTAAGACCGAGTAGAACGGTCGAATGTGACCAAGACCATTCGCAATCCATGGCACATGATGGCCGATTTCAGGGACCTATGCCAACGTTCTATCCTGCCTTTGGATACTGGATGATAGGCGGTTGTCCTGATTCCATTGCAGCCGATCATTTTGAGTAGAGCTGTGAATATTTGCGATTCGAACTGTGTGCTTTGATCGATCGTGAGTGTTTCAGAGGCTCCGTACCTGGAGACCCACTGATCTATAAAGGCTCTACAGACAGCTAATGCCTCGATATCGAGGAAAGAAACTGCCTCTGGCCAGCGAGAGAATCTGTCTATCCTTGTCAGACAGTACATATAACCGTTCCTCTCCGGGAGCGGGTCAACGATATCCATATGCACATGCCAAAACTGACCGTCCGCGGCTATGAATTGGGCAGGTAGCGGATAGTTGTGCTGCGTAATTTTTTATTGTTGGCACGCTGTGCATGATTTGCACCAATTCGTGATGTATTTGTGCATCGATGGTCATACATATCTTTTCCTGATTATGCAGTCCGTGACTTATGCGCTTGGGTGAGCTTGTTTGTGAAATAAATGAAATATATGTTTCCGAAGATTAGGCGGAATAAACGGACGTAAAGCCTCGCCCGTTCACTACGGGTTTTTAGGCCAATAACTTTGCGTATTCAGTAAGTTTTCACTCCCATATTAGTTCCTTCAGAGGTCGAGTAGTTAGTAAGGCACAACGATAGAAAAGTAGACAAAGGTAAGCCAAAGAAAAGATTTATTGCAGGTAGTATATTGCGCGAACACTCAGTTATGCGCTCACTCGGGAGCTTCTTCTTTATTCAAACGATGGGCATTGATGTTTATACCATTCAGATGGTATTAAAAATATCAATTTGAAAAGAAAACTTCTCTTCTGTTCTAATGTGAACGGCATTCACATTCGTATAATAATTCCTAATCGAGATCATAGTTTCGATAATAATATTCACCTAATTCATCCAAACAGGCAGAGCAGTACTCGCACCTGAACTTATTTAATGTTTCTCCTCTGGGCGTGGTTCATACTTTTTTACAGTATACATATCATGTTTATTTTTACGTATCATATATTCAAAGAAAAATGTTAAAGACGAGTTTCATCTCCTTTTTTCTTTGGTGAAAAGGAATATATAGTATATTTATATTTCGCTAGCGATAAAATAGAATTTTCCACTGTTTTTAATATCATCATCCCATTGAATTGGTACAGGTATAAGCATTACCATCTCTGGTATATTACTCTTTCTTCCACATCTTCAATATTTCAAAATAATATTGTCATTTTATTAATGGTAGCTTTTTCATCGAAAGACAATATCAAACTAACCACAGTTCTTTCAACAGATATTTTAATTGACTATTTTTCTGTAGTGTCAATTGTTTTAGCTCAAAATTATCTCTTCTTCATTTTCTTTAAGGCGACAATTTGAGACTTTCCTGGCGCCATGTTATCTTAAAATTAAAGCGCTCAGAAAAATGGATTTATTTTCTCCAAATTGGAAATAATGTTCACTCAACTCTAATTTTTGTTAGCAAAAACAAAATGAGGAATTAGGACACCTCGTTTTATCACAAAGTCCAACACCAATGATGCAAGTGAATTGTGCATTGAGTGATCACGATTTTTACTCCGTCTTAATTATATTTACGGAATGTAACTTCGTAAATATAATTCTCATGGTTCTGCGGCCTGATGACTTTATAAATGCACGATTTTATTTCCATTTTTAGGTTATGCAACTTAAGAATTAATCTGGATACCAACGAGGATAGAAGAAGGAGGGGGGGCTAAGTTCTGCTAGATATCGCAATGGTGTATCACCAACTTACTTCAGTGACAATTTTCTCTGATTTTCTCTATGCCTGCTACTTGTTCACATGTGAAATTCTGCAATAGGTTGACGTAATAACGAGTTTTCCCACAGTTGGGCGCAATTCATTATATCCTATTATATTGCAGCCTGGCCTTCATAAAATAATTTTTAATTGCGATTTTTAGAAATAATTAATTTTTGTGATATAAGTGTCTTACATTCGGAAATTTAGATTAGACATAAGGCGCTCTATTTATTATCTAAGTCTTACTTCCTATCTAATTTCCTCATCCCACAACACGCACGTTTCGCAGTAGACCCCCCACTGCAAAATTTCCCAAAGTACCGACCCCTGCGAATCCCCATTTCATACCCTAATGCATCAGCCCCGGCGAATCCCCTACTCCAAATTTCCCATAGTACCAGCCCCGACGAACCCCCCACTCCAAATTTCCTCAAGCGCCAGGCCCTGGTAAACCTCCACGCCAAGTTTCCCAAAGTACCAGCCCGGGCATACCCCTACTCCAAATTTCCCAAAGTACAAGCCACAGAGGACAACCCACTCCAAATTTCCCAAAATACTCGATATCTACTCACGCGTGGCGATGTCGAGGGCCGTATGCTCGTGCTTCGTCCATGGCGAAGTAGCATATATCTTGTTCAACGCCGAGAGATTAGAAGAACTAATCTGTCGAAGGAGACGTTTGTATCTGCTACCATAGCCTCCTTCACTTATTTTATGTATAATATGTATAAGCCACGAACATGCTTGCCGTCTCGGTTGTAGTCTATTCATTTGGAGTGGTTCCATGGAAGAAGGACGAGCTCAGATTCCTCGATATCAGTTACCGAAAGGTTATGCACATGAACAAAAGTATGCACCTTAAGTCTTCTTTTGCGCGACTTTACATCACACGCCGTCAAGGTGGTTGCGGAATACTAAATCTTAAGTATCTTTACAATAAGATTATTCCGGATACAGCACATATAGTCACAAATGGACGAGAATTTCTTCGTAGAATTTTTTCGCTGCTGAAACACTTGCCTTGCCTTTAACATCAGGGGTGAGCCAAATGCATCAAACATTATTCATCTTGAGTACTCACTCCTGAGGGCCCAGATCAAGAATGCACATGAGAAAAACTTCTGTGAAAAGCTCCTCGATAAGAGGATGCAAGGCATCTTCCTGTCGTATGAGCTAACGTTTGCTCTCCAAAAATCACCTGGATTGAAGTCAGAAACGGAGGGTTTGATTTTGGCGTGTCAAGACGGTGTCATTTCAACTTTGCCATACCATTGCCACATTTTAAGCCAAGACGTTCCCAATGATAGCTGCAGAGCGTGTCATGCATACCCCGAGCACCTAGGAACAGCGTAAATCCAAAGGCACAATGCGGGTCTAAGAGTACTTTATTGTCATCTCTGTCACTCTTACCGCATTAGCCCTAACACCATTCCGTCAAAAGCTCCTAGAGAAATAGAGTCAATTGTCGAAAATGAGAAGTACCGCATATACGGGAATTTCATACTCTCGATAATTGTTTCTCTTTCGCACTCGAGGTGTTATCGAGGTTCGTTATCGAATTTGCGGCACCAGCCGACAAAAACATCACAGCCAAGGTAAATGAAAAGAAAGAGAAGTATAAAAACCTTATAAGGGAGTTGTGACGGTTACACTCGGAATATTCTGTTAAGCTAGTCGTCCTGATCATCGGTGCTCTTGGAGGTGCCAAGCTTTCACTGGATTGGTGGTCGTCGTTGGGCCGATCCATGCCCTCAGGGTGCACGAGACTTTTTCCGGATTATTGTATTGAGTCCATCGCAGACTGTATCCACCTATCTCATGGTCGTGAGACGTGGATATATCTGAAATGTTTTCGCGAAGGGCCTATGACAAAGTCACCAGATGCGTCATCACGTTGCAGATAGAGGGTCCCTGTAACATGGGTTTCTGCTATATATAGTTACAATAAATAATAAGCAGTAGCGGACAATTGCCCAGGGAATGTCCCGAAGGGATAACCCCCAAGCGGGAGCGTAACAACCGTGCCAAAAGCTGAATGCACATGGGTGAGGTGCCTTGAACGGTGACTCTTGAGATACCGGATGACCTCTCAGAATATGCAGCCTTATATTTGCATGTGGTGTTCTACAAGGATAGATGAACTCTTTTTGTAGCTGCTTGTGGCGGCACGAATGATACTACGAAACCACCAAAAGTTGTAGATATGGTTTAAAACAATTGAACGCGCAAAGCACCCGGCAATGGGCCGGCAAAAATTGCCGATCACCCTAGGGTTCGGGATGCTTAAAATAATTTAGATGGAAACACGACGACGAACCGGTAGAGCGCTCACATTGAGTGGACGAATCGACTTAAGGATAAAGTTCCTGGACTGCTAGGATGCCAGTATTATTCCTGTTCTAGGAGTCTATATGGCGCGTATGCACACCCTGTAGTGCCAGAAACACCCAAAGCTTCAGCACGTTTCACATCAGTCTTTGTGAAATCAAACTGCCTATTTCTGGAATACTGGATATGATCGCAGAGCGCTTCCTCAACCGCTGCATAAACAAGTCGCAGACGAAGAGGAGGAAGCGACATTAAGGCCAACCACGGAAAACAGGCAGCCTCTGAGGGATGACTGCGTTTTCAAGAAAAAGGAGCAACGATAACATCCAGGTTCCTCCTGAACTCCAAAGTCTGGCTGAAATGGATGCATTTCTTCGTAAGGATATCTCGGAGAAGTTTGACCTCTGGATCATAAATTGTTAAGTTTATAATGGGGAGAGAGCTTTGACTCATTCAAATCGAAGGCTAAGACCGTCGATGGATCAAAAAACGAAAAGATGCTTACTTCTACTGAACAAGAAGATCGGAGGGGCAAGATAGAATGCGTGCCGTGTTCAGTGTGTGATTGATTATATAATATCTAGTAGGCCGTTCACGGAAAGGGTCCGAAAGTTCGCCCACGAATTGAGGATCTACCATCAAACACTGATCAAGTCAAAGCTGCTGACAATCAATCAGCACATTTTTTTACAGAATACAGGTGTTATCTGACACAAGTAGCATAATACAGAAGAAGGTGGAGTGGCTCAGGGAGAATCGCTAGTTTTTCGCTGATCCATCGCGGCTGTTTAGCAATCTTTCTGTTTCTGTCCAAAATCGACCAAAGCTCGACGAGGTAGAAATTTTTTGGAAAGAGGTTTGCAATATCCTAACAGTAGAATTGAACGGAAACACTAAGAATAACATCCGCTTTAAGGAGCTTTCCGACAACCTCATAAAATCTGCGAAGGAATGTCCATCAATCACTGCCAATGAGGTAAAAAAAGCAGTCAGAGTCACGAAGAACTTTTCTGCAGCAGGACCAGATGGTATCAAGAACTTCTCGTGAAAGAAGTTTACACATCAACATCTGGCCTGCATCTCCACCTCATATCTAAAGTTAAAGACGCCTTTTTTGTAGTGGCTGGTGTTAGGGCAGACTATATTCCTACCGAATGAAGGCGACTTGTATAACCTAGGGAACAATAGGCCATTAACTTGATTGACCGGGAAAGCTTTCGACTCAATCTCTCATAAGGTTATCATCTGTATGTTAGAAAGCTTGAAGATTCAGCCACACACATTAACATTCATAGAAAAATTGATGCCTCTTTTGAAAACTAGGTTTACTATCTCATTCAGAAATTATCGTGTGACAACGAGCAGCGTCACCTCCAAGAGAGGCGTCTTTCAGGGCGACACCGTGAACCCTCTACTCTTTTGCATTACACTTCTGCCACTAAGTCTCGCAATACGCAATTCTCCTGACTACATCTGCGGCGACAAAAATCATCGCGAACATAAGGTCACTCATGTATTTTATATGGAGGACCTGAAGATCTATGTTTCTAATCAAAGAAAACTTCAGAGTACTTTGAATATCGTCGAGGGGTACACAAGAGAGAATGGTATGAGATTTGTATCAAACAAGTGTGTTAAGATTCATCTGAAGTGAGGAAGTCTTACTGACGTTCCCGGGGACCCTTAACTGGTGGACATTCGTTTTATTAGACATCTTGACACTGCAGAGACCTATACATACCTAGGCGTGTCTCAGAGCCGCATATCGCCACGCGTAAGGTCCTGCATATGCATTTTCATTCATAACCGAATTATTCTGGTAACAGCTTACATCGTTGCAAATGGAAGAGATCGTGTTCTAAAAATGGTCAGCAGGTACAAGATTATGGTTAAAGTAGCGTTCCTTTACAAAGCCGCGGAGCAGGCGGCTTTGTAACACATACTATCCAGATGTCCCACTCACGTGCGCACGACGTATCTCTACAGATACAATGCGGCCTTGAAAGATATTTACTAATATATTTGCTATTTTTACGGTGTGGGTCGCGACATTGACCTGTCGAACGCGCCGAGGGCGATAGAGTTCATAGTCCAAAACGAGAAGTGACAAATTTTCGGAAAATACGATTTTCGGCCAGCAGTCTGCATTGCACTTTCAAGGTCTAACATCTTTCTCCAGGACTTCGAGAAACGAACTCTATTCGTGATCGAATTCGCGGCTCCGGCCGACTGAAACATCAGAACCAAGGGGAGAAAAGACGTGGTCATAGGTGTGATTTACCTCGGTTCTACTGGGTACCAGTGTCATTTTCATAGATGAAAGTTGCTTCTACTGGGACTCTGCAGTAGTTCGCTAACCTTTTTTTTAATTATATATCATGATCGGTTGATATGGATATTGTTTTAACATAGTAGAGATCAAGGATATATTAAAAATATTTAAACAGACATGTTTTGCCTTTTCCAATAATTTTTTTGTATTGCTATCGATATATTTTCGCTGATTGTACATTCGTGATTAGAATTTAATTTTTTTGTTTGTTTACAAATGATCAAAAAATTATAAATCCATATTTATTTTCAAAAAATTACTTATCTTGTTTTTCAAAAATTAACATTTCAAACAATACTAGAATCACTAACTTTTATTACCTGGGATAGATTCAATATATTTCAAAATGAAACTTCATTTCAGAAAAGACACAGGTGAAGTGCCTTGAGTAACTTGTAGCCTTAGGTAATAAAAACCAATTTTGCTTAAATCGATCTAATATTGCCTTCGAACGAGGGCTCGACATTTTCAATCCAAGTCAAGATAAGCCTTACGTGCCGGCTTGAATTGATCGTCTTGGGTCTGCCTTGAAAATCTCGAGGCCTGAAAATGCAAGGCCTTGGCTTGGGCTTGGCTTCGAGGCTTGAGTTTTCACTGCTAGATGCGTTAACACCTGCCATTGAATGAAAATCCTGTACTCTGAATCACCAGCCACCCTAAAGCTTCTCAGCAGTGGTCTTTTGTCTGTAAGCTGGCCAAAAGTACGAATTATTTTTTTTTTAATTTTTGAATTAACGATATGAATGTAAATTATTCGGAATCCACAAGTTTCGGTTCAGCTAAGGAAAGATGCATATCTGATGGAGGAACCTCAAGCCTCCAAGATGCCCAAGGCGAGGCCTCCCTTTTCAAGGCCCTGAACTTCGGCCGCCTTGAATTGGCTCAAAATGCCTAGCCTCGAGTTATCCTGCCTTGGTTTCCTCTGCCACCGCTTTACTATTCCTCGTCTTGAACGGCATTACTAAATCAATCCTTCAAGTCACATGCGCACTACTAGACAACAGGATGTTTAGAGTCACCCTAATTGGTTTCCTGAGACGTGCCATCTGGCGAACTCATTACTAAGGTATGCAACCACAAACCAATCCATTCTCCTACGAATTTGAACCTACGTCCTGAATCTAGTAGGAACCTCAAGACGCCTGTATCTTGATCATGAATTAGATCACGTCCTTTCCTGTCGTATGCCATTCGGCGGCTAAGTTCACGCACCAAAAATAATTTTATCTCGCGAGTTTACCGGAAGGATCTCAAGTCTAGATCTCAATAATTACTCCAAGCATAATCTAAAGTTTACCAGAACAGAAGAGACGCAGGTATTCATGATGACATGATGATCTCGGGAAAACAGAAAGCGTTTAAACTCGAAAATGCTTTGATTTCTTCGAATATTGAGAATCATTTTTAATTATAGTAAAAATATAAATAAGGCAGCAATTCGATTTTCCACTGTGGTACAACGAATATAATAGATCAGGAGCTCATAACATAAATGGTGTCATGATAGGGATAAGGACAATTTTCACCTGACAGGTTCGACTGACGATGACGAACGTAAAAATGCGTGTCTTACAGAGTGGAAGAGGTGAGCGATGGCGACCTGGCAAAGGTGCCAATTTTTATGGTTCATTGCCGTGACTCGGATAAGCTTCAAAATTTGTGTACATGTAGAAGATGACATATAAATAGCTCCTGCAATTTGTAAGACACTTTATCTGGATGCAAAAGTGCTATAAGGCACCTTCAAAGTTGCCGGAAAATCAGGTAAAATTTCTTGATATTGACTTTACAGGAAAAAGTTTCAAACAAAAGTTGGTCACTCCGAAAGATGCATATTTTCACTCTTACATCATTTTTTGATCAAACTGATATATTTAGAGAAAACGTCGATTACAGAAATACTAGAACAATGAAAATCTGGCCATTGAGGTAGGCGTAGAGTCGTAGACGGTTACACTGCTTGTAGCAGAAGTTTAATTACAAATTCGTAGTGCATTTTCAATGCAGTTCTATGCATTAGTTCTATTTTCTTGGAGTTACCTTCCGAATTCACATTCTAAATCACTTTGTATTTCGATGTAGCATAATGATACCTCTGCATGTATATTATAGAATTGCATTGAGAATGCACCACGAAGAATTTGTAATGAAGCTTCTGCTACCAGCAGTGTAACCGTCTACGTCTACGCCTGCGCCAATGGCCATCGAAAAATGTGATACGACCCCATGCTGCGTCCGGAAAATTTACTTTCGCCACGGTAATAAAGATCGAATACATTCCAACGAAAAAATTATAAACTTTAACAACTATAAATAATTTAAATATGAAAGTAAAGTGATTTTGTTATATAATTTTTTACATTCTCATTCATGAGAGTGTAATGTAATCGTCCAAATTTTCGATCTCTGGTTATTAACGGATCTTTACGTTTGAAGGAGTAGTCTAATCGAGTCAGCCTTTGATAAACTTTTTAAGGGT
This sequence comes from Andricus grossulariae, assembly GCA_011634705.1. Taxonomy (NCBI): domain Eukaryota; kingdom Metazoa; phylum Arthropoda; class Insecta; order Hymenoptera; family Cynipidae; genus Andricus; species Andricus grossulariae. The sequence continues at coordinate 10,406 of JAABKJ010001666.1, forward strand.
CCTAAAATGAAGGTTAAGTTCGTTACCCAGATATTTCAAACCACAATCAAAAATTGTAGAGCATTTTCAAAATTTGAAAAAAAAGAGTCTTGAAAATGATCCTAATGAAATTTTTTATTTCGATAAAAATTCAAAAAGTTATACACTTTTCAACATTTTGAAAACTTCCAAAAAATAGGAAAAGTATAATATTTTTCTGATAGATTAAAAAATTTCAATCAAAATTATTACTATATATGAAATATATTTCAAATCTATCCTCATAACATTTTTTGATTCGATCAAAATTCAAAAAGTAAGAGCAATTAAAAATTTGGAAACAAAATTTTCCGTTTCATTTTGTTATATTGGTTTTAATTTTCAAAAGCAATCGTCTGTATAACGTAGCTATCGAGCGCGAAGCGCGAGTATCACATTGAGAATGTAATCGTCAAGGCCGTAGGTGCTTTACGAACCCTCTTCAAAGTCGAATGAAAAAAAAAAACATGTTTAATTTCACTTCATGATTGTAGTTTGTGAGGGGTTTGAATCACAGTTTTTGATTTGCGCGCTCGAACTGGGCGCATTTTCAGGGCAGCCGAGAATAAAAATTAGTGAAAAGTAAGGAGAAAATATTAAAGTCATCATAAAAAATAAAAATTGTACATTATTTTGCAATATCTGAATAAGCAGTACCAGATCGAGGTACGAAAATAAATATAATATACATTAGATATGATAGTGTTGAACATAATGTAGAAAAGTTCACATTTGGACAAAATCGAGTGCAAAGCACGAGATACGTGATAAGAATATGTTCAATAAAGCCGAAGGAGCTTTAACAAAAGAGAATTCTCAATCATCAAAATACAGTCGTTAACGCTTTGACCTTTAATTTTAAAAGGTCTGTGCAAAAATGTGTGGAAAATACAAGCGCAATGAGAATGTGCCCGCGCGACGGGCATATTTTTTTGTTGAAAATTGAACTATTATATTTTGTGTTCAGAATTTATATCTTCTGGTTAAAAATTCCATTATTTGCTTCAGAATTTAATTATTTCATTGAAAATTCTATTATTTTGTTAATCATTCATCTTTTTTTGGTCGAAAATGCAACTGTTTTGTGAAAAAATTATCTTTTTGTATAGAAAATCCATCCTTTTGAGTTGAAAATTAATTTTTTAGCAGGAAAATATCTTTTTTAGTTGAAAATTCATCTTTTATAGTTGAAAATTAATTGTTTTTAATTGAAAAGTCTACTGTCATATTGTTAATCCAAAATTCAACTCTTTTGGATAAAAATTCTACTATTTGGTTGGAAATTTCATTATTTTGTTGAAAATTGAACTATTATATTTTGTGTTCAGAATTCATATCTTCTGATTAAGAATTCTATGATTTGGTTCAAAATTTAATTATTTTATTGAAAATTCTAGTATTTTGTTAATGATTCGTCTTTTTTTGGTCGAAAATGAAACTGTTACGTGAAAAATTCATCTTTTTGTATAGAAAATCCATCCTTTTGGGTTGAAAATTTATTTTTTGGCAGAAAGGTATCTCTTTCATTTGAAAAATCATCTTTTATAGTTGAAAATTAATTCTTTTTAATTGAAAAGTCTACTGTTATATTGTTAATCCACAATTCAACTCTTTTGGATTAAAATTCTACTATTTGGTTGAAAATTTCATTATTTTGTTGAAAATTGAACTATTATATTTTGTGTTCAGAATTCATATCTTCTGGTAAAAAATTATTTTTGTCGAAAATGCAACTTTTTTGTTAGAAATTCGTCTCTCTATACAGAAAGTCCATCTTTTTGTGTTGAAAATTAATTTGTTGACAGAAAAGTATATCTTTTAGTTGAAAATTCATCTTTTTTGGTTGAAAATTAATTTTTTTAAATTGAAAAGTCTACTCTCATATTGCTGGTCAATAATTCAACTCTTTTAGATAAAAATTCTACTATTCAGTTGAAAATTTCATTATTTTGTTGAAAATTGAACTGTTATATTTTGGGTTCAGAATTCATATCTTTTGGTTAAAAATTCTATTTGGTTGAAAATGTCATTATTTTGTTGAAAATTCCATTATTTTGTTAATGATTTGTCTATTTTTGGTCGAAAATGCAACTGTTTTGTTGAAAATTCGTCTTTTTGGATTTAAATTTAATTTTTTTAATCATATTGTGATTCAATAATTCAACTCTTTTTGATAAAAATTCTATTTGGTTGAAAATTTGTATTATATTGTTGAAAATTGAACTATTATATTTTGGGTTCAGAATTCGTATCTTTTGGTTAAGAATTTTATTATTTGGTTCAAAATTTAAATATTTTATTGAAAATTCTATTATTTTGTTAATTATTCATCTTTTTTTGGTCGAAAACGCAACTGTTTTGTGAAAAATTCATCCTTTTGTATAGAAAATCCATCCTTTTGGGTTGAAAATTAATTTTTTGGCAGAAAAGTATCTCTTTTAGTTGAAAATTCATCTTTTATAGTTGAAAATTAATTCTTTTTAATTGAAAAGTCTACTGTTATATTGTTAATCCAAAGTTCAACTCTTTTGGGTAAAAATTCTACTATTTGGTTGAAAATTTCATTATTTTGTTGAAAATTGGACTATTATATTTTGGGTTCAGAATTCATATCTTTTGGTTGAAAATTTCATTATTTTGTTAAAAATCCCATTATTTTGTTAATGATTCGTCTATTTGTGGTCTAAAATGCAACTGTTTTGTTGAAAATTCGTCTTTTTGTATTTAAATTTAATTTTTTTAAATCTTATTGTGATTCAATAATTCAACTCTTTTTGATAAAAATTCTATTTGGTTGAAAATTTTATTATTTTGTTAAAAATTGAACTATTATATTTTGGGTTCAGAATTCATATCTTTTGGTTAAGAATTCTATTATTTGGTTCAAAATTTAATTATTTTATTGAAAATTCTATTATTTTGTTAATGATTCATCTTTTTTTGTCGAAAATGCAACTGTTTTGTGAAAAATTCATCTTTTTGTATAGAAAATCCATCCTTTTGGGTTGAAAATTACTTTTTTGGCGGAAATGTATCTCTTTTAGTTGAAAATTCATCTTTTATAGTTGAAAATTAATTCTTTTTAATTGAAAAGTCTACTGTCATATTGTTAATCCAAAATTCAACTCTTTTGGATGAAAATTGTACTTATTAGTATAAAATTTCATTATTTTGTTGAAAATTGAACTCTTATATTTTGGGTTCAGAATTCATATCTTTTGGTTGAAAATTCTGCTGCTTGGTTGGAAATTTCTTTATTTCGTTGAAAATCGAACTATTATATTTTCTGTTCAGAATTCATATATTTTAGTTAGAAATTCTATTCGGTTGAAAATTTCATTATTTTGTTGAAAATTCCTTTTTTTTTTGTTGTTAATTATTCCTCTTTTTTTGGTCTAAAATGTAACTGTTTTGTTGAAAATTCGTCTTCTGGTATAGAAAATCCATCCTTTTTGATTAAAAATTACTTTTTTAGCCGAAAAGTATCTCTTTTAGTTAAAAATTCATCTTTCAGGGTTGAAAGTTAATTATTTTCAATTTATTATGGTTCCAAAATTTATCTTTTTTGGTTAAAAATTCTACCATTTGGCTGAAAATTACTTTATTTTGTGAAAAATTTATCTGCTTGGTTTAGGATTCAACTATTTTGTTAAAAATTGGTCTTTTTTGTTCGCACTAAATTGTGGTTGGTAATTCATCGTTTTATTGGTCAAAAATAATTTTTTAAACTGAAAATTATCTGTTCCATTTTTGATTGGACACTTATTTCTTTTAGTTGAAAATTCGACTATTTGGTTGAAAATTGCACTATTTTGTTAAAAATTGAACTATTTTCTCAAAAAGTAATCTTTTTTGGTTATAATTTAATTTTTTTGTAGAATTTTCTTCCTTTTGGGTGTAACATTCTTTGATTTGGATTTAATATTTATCTTTTGATATAAAAATCATATTTTTTGGTTAAAATTCATCTTTCCTGTTGATTCTTGGTCGCAAATTAAACTATGTATGGTTGAAAATTCACTTTTTTTTCTTGAAAATTCGTCTCTTGCTTAAAATTTAAACTATTTGTTTTTAATTGCTACTGTATGGTAGAAAATTCATCTTTCTTGGTTGAAATTGAACTTTTTGGTTGAAAATTTATCATTTCAGGTTTAAAAGTCGAATATTTTCTAAAACATTTGACTTTTTGGATAGAAACTCAACATTTATGTTGAAAGTTAATCTTTTTTTTTTGTGAAAGTTTCACTATTCCGTTAAAAATGAATTGTACTTCGACTTGAAGTCCTAGAAATATGGTACATTGAGTAATGTTATTTGAAATAATTTATTCCCCTATTATTCCCCAATTTTCTTGAAAAACCACCTCATCTTCCCTGTTTTGAGAGAATTTTGGGCTGTGAGGTCTATAACCATTCTTACAATAATTTTCATTATATATTTTGCCTTTTAGTTCTAGAATGTATTATTACTTTTAAAATTTACAGAATAAAGCAATTAATATTAAATAATTATTGTAAACGCTTAAAAGTCATCCCAGAAAATTTTAATTTTTGACTGAGAAGACCGGAAAATAGCCTGGATTTTCTTTGAAGTATTAGTTGCCACCCTGAATTTTTCAAGCATAAAAAATACAAAATTTAATTACATATTACACAATTTCGATTTTTGTAAAAAAAAATATTATAACAAATAGATTACACATATATATTGTTACACAGTTTCACAGATTTGTATGCACTATATAATTTACCCATTTAAACTTTTTTACAGACCTCTTTCTCCTAACATTAAATTGAATGAAACAAAGTTTTGTAAAGTTTTGTAACATGCGTGGAAACTTTGAATGTTTTCTCGCTTGCATTTGTAATGCAAGTAAACTAAAACAAGAACTCAAGTTGGTATAACTAATAACTTTCGTGGCATTAAGTGAAATATGAAAGTCTTTATTGTCCACCTGCTGTTCATTTGTTAAACTTACTCTAAAGAATAGAAAGCATTTGGAATTCTACTCATTTTGAATTTAAAAACAATTGTTCAGTATAGAAGATGGAAACTAAGAAGAATTAATGTTTTTCTTTGTTAAAGTGTTGTCAAAGAGGTCGGTCGTAACAAAAAACATTTACGGTTTGTAATTTTAATATTTCACTTTTCGAATTTCAGTGCACTTTCAAACCACAATTTTATCAATTTTATATAGTACAATAGATGAAATCAACATTATTTTATTTATATATTTTCAAATACAGTTTGTTCAAAATTTTTTAGTTTCCTCGGTATCCTATTTTTATTTATTTGAATTTGATTAAATGACAATTCAGATTCCCCTTTTATTTTCAAATTCTATTAAGAAAATTCTGAGATTTAAACAAATTTTAATAAGGACCAAAAACGCCCAAATTTAGACAAGCACTCATGCAAATACTTTATTTAAAAAAAAAAGACACACAACATTTCATCGATGTAATAAACTCAAGATCGATGGTACGGTAGTGAATTTGAGGCAAACATGGGAAAGTTTCGATTTTTTATACAAACCCAAATTAAATTTTTTAAATTCCACGTTCGTCCTAGGAGGCGGTTAATTTTGCATTTTTATAAAAGTTACTATGCAAGAGCTGAAAAAAATTGCCTTGATATAACAAAGTAAATTTCAAAGGTTCTGCAGAGTGGGCCAGAAATCACGTTACGGCGGTCAAAAATAAAAAAATTATCGTTTTTTTTTTAATTTTTCTAAAGTATTTTAAGTCACTGATTGCAAATTTGATATTCGATTCTACCGAAAAATTAAATAAATTTCATATGTAGCATAATTATTTTCTCCACGGAATTTTTTATGTATTATAAAGAAATGCTGAAGAGGTTTCCACACTATGCAATTGTTTATTTATACTGCAAAATATATTAAGTGGACACAAAAATTGGTCTGCTCATGGGCTTTAATAGTTCTAAAGATTGTTTTTAGCCTTATAAATTGTTTATAAATTTTCAGTTTATTACCATTCTTTGTTACTGAATACTATTTTAATAATAAAATAGAACGATTTTAGTAAGAAATAATTTTTGTTTACAACAAACTGATACTCTATAATATTTGTTAAATTTAACTTTCGATCATTTGGTCTATTTTTTTTATAATAAATAGTGCAAATGCTCATTGGCGAAAAAAGATCCTCTTTTTTAATAGCTCCAGTCGTAATCATTTGTTAAAATTCATTTTGCTGAATTGAGCTAACAAGTAATTTACCATATTTAATTGTCATTTGTTTATGTCCATATTTAAGTATGAAATAAAATAAGCATTCGTTTTAACGTTAATGACTGAGTAATAAATATTTCAAATATTTAACCAAAAGCACATGAACAATTAAAATACATTTTATAGTTTTGATAACTGTTTGAAAATTGGACTTTTTAAAAAGAAATAGAGTCTCCTGACCCAGTGTGTGCTGTATTAAGTTTTAAGCAAACATGAGAAAATTTCGCATTTTTACCCAACCGCAAATTTGATAATTTTATTTAAAAAAATCCCTCTGGGTCCTACGGGAGTGTACACTTGTACGAAATATAAATTAAATTTTACATAACCGTCAATCGAACAATGAGTAATGAATTTTTTTTTATTATACTGGTATAAGAATACTTTTAATTAAATGCTTCGGATATTTTTTTTCATTTAAGAATATTGTTTAGTACTGTTTCTGATAATAAATTTAAACGAAGTTTTCTAATTTTGCGAAAAGTGGGCCTGCAAGAGTACCTACAGTTAAATAATAACTAAATAAGTTTTAAAATAATTTTTATATTTCAGACTTCACACTCTTTCCCCTATTCTCCTCTTTCCTCTTTTTTCAAGAATTCTGATTTTTCCCCCTGTTTTCAAGAAACTTTCCCTTTTCCTCCTTTTTCGTTTGAATGTGAATAACTGAATTAGTGGAACCCAATAAGAAAATCCAACTATTCTTGGTTAAAATCTAATTTCTTTTGGTTGAAATGTCTACCATTGTATTTTGGGTTCGCAATTTATCTTTTTTGTTGAAAAATTCGACTATTTGTTTGAGAACTTCATTATTTTGTGCAAAACGTATCTACTGTTTTAAAAATTTGTTTCATTTTTTGTGTAAAATAATTTTTTTTAACTGAACATTTATGTATTTCATTTTTTGTTGAAAATTTATTTTTTTCAGTTAAAAATTCAACTATATGGTAGAAAAGCTATCCTTTCCAGTTGAAAATTCATGTATTTTGTTGATAATTCGTCCTTTTCTGGTAAGAAGATAATCTTCTTCAATAAAAAATGAACTTTTTGGTTTGAGATTCAACTATTCGGTTGAAAATTTGTTTTTGTTTGTTAAGAATTAATTTTTTCGACTGAAAATGTAACTATTCTATTTTTCGTAGAAAATTGATCTTCTCTTGTTAAAGTTTCATAGATTTTGTTAAAAAATCGTTTTTTTTTATAGAAGATTAATCTTCTTGGTTGAAAGTTCATCCTCCTTGGCTTAAAATTCAGCTGCTGGAGTGAAAATTAATCTGTTTTCGTTGGTGAATTCAGCTACTTTGTTGAAAATTCGTCTTTTTTGGTTGAATTCAACTGTTTATGATTTCAAACAAAAAATTTTTTTGGTTGACATATTAACTATCACATGTTACGTTGAGAGTTAATTTTTTGAAATCAACTATTTGTTTTAAAGTTGAAATACTTCCAAACAAATTCATTTTTTGTTGTTGGAAACTCATTGTTTTAATTGAAAATTCCAATTTTGATAGAAAATTAGGATATCCGGTTGGAAATTTACTTTTTTTGTTGAAAATTCATATTTTTACTTAAAAATTACACCATTTAAAACTATTATATTAGAAATTTGTTTTTTGAGCGGAAAATTAATTTCTTTATCTGAAAAGTTAACTATTCCATTTCTGGTTGAAAATTCAAATATTTGGTAGAAAATTCATGTATTTTGTATGAAATTCGTCTATCTGGACAGAAAATTGATCATTTTGGTTGTTTTTAGTAGAAGGTTCAACTATCTTGTCAGAAATTCATATTCTTTAGTTGAATTCAACTGGTTGAAAATTAGTTTACTTTCTAATTAGTTTTTCAAACTGAAAATTTAACAATTTCATTTTTGGTTGAAACGTTATCTTTTTTAGTTGAAAATTCATATTTTTAAAGTGAAAATTTAACGCTTCCATTTTTGGTTGAAAATTTCTCTCTTATTTAGTTGAAAGTTCAACGTTTTCGTTGAATATTCATCTCTCTTGATTGAAGATTATTACCTTTTTTGTTAAAAATTCTTTTTTTCTGGTTTATATCTAAGTCAACTGTTTTCTGAAACATTAGACTTTTTAGCTTTTTAACTAAAAATCTAACTATTCTATTTTTGGTTGAAAACTTATATTTTTTAGTTGAAAATTCAACTGTTCGGTTGAATATTCGTATATATAATTGAAAATTCGTTCTTTTGGATTCAAAATTCATCTTTTATGGTAGAAAAGTCATCTTTGTTGGTGGAAAATTGATCTCTCTTTGATGAAAACGAACTTTGTTGTCAAAACTTTAACTATTCTGCTGAATTTTGTTTGTTTGTTTGAAACTTAACTTTTTGTTTGAAAATGTAACTATTCCATTTTTGGTTGAAAATTGATATTTTGAATTGAAAATTGATCTTCTCGGATTAAAAATTAATATATTTTGTTGAAAATGTGTCTTTTTTCTTCATAAATTAATCTTTTTTGTTGAAAATTCTTTCTTTTTAGTTTAAATTTCGAATGCTTGGTAGAAAACTAATCTGTTTTGGTTGAGGATTCAACTATTTTGTTAAAAATTCGTATTTTTTGTCAAATTCCACGGGCTTAAATATCTTTTTTTTGTTCGAAATTAGTTTCTTAAACTGAAAATGTAACGATTCTATTTTTAGTTCATACTTTATTTTTGTTGTTGAAAATTATTCTTTTCCGATTTAAAAGTAAAATGTTTTCCGAAAAATTAGACTTTTTAGTTTCAAAATCTTAACTATTTCGTGGAAAATTCATCTCTTTGGCTGAGGATTCAACTATTTTGTCAAAAATTCTTATTTTTTCGTTGGATTTAACTGGTTGACAATTCGTTCTTTTATTAGAACAAAGTAATTTTTTAAATTACAAGTTTAATTATTCCATTTTTGGTTGAAAACTTGTGTTTTTTAGTTGAAAATTCAACTATTGGATTGAAAATTCTTGTATTCTTTTGCCTTGAAAATTCAACTATTTTTAATTTTCTATGGAAATTACTAAGCAGAAGATGGGAAAGTTGCATCAAAGTAATAAAGTCAATTTGAAAGTTACTTTTTCAAAAAATCTTTGTTGGAAAAGGAGAGTGGGTCTGGTCCTACTGAAACTCTTCGCCCGAACTGTCTCACAATCTATTGGCGCCAATGCTAGCAACATTTAATTTAATATTTACAATATTTTGGCCTATATTATTATTTTTTTGTATCTAATTTTTTTTACGTTCGAGTAATTTAGTCTTCATAATGACATTAGGAGTACAGTAGGAACTGCACTTTTCTGTGCCACCTCTCGTGGCTACCATTACTGTCTGACGTAAACTGCTGTTACTACTGTGGCTCCAGCATGCATGCAAAGCGGGTCAGTGGCGTAATTCTGGACTTTGCATCAAGTCTTACTTTTGCAATAAGAAAGGAAAATGAAATGTGAATTTACTTTTATTCTCATAGAGTCATTTGAAGTCTTTCTCTCTGCAAAACAAACTCCACAGAATTTTCATAGAAATTGAAATACCTTGAGGCTGATTGTCTCAAACTCTATTTTCCTCTTGTACTTAACTACACATATTTGTGTCGTTTTATACATTTTATTACGCTTTCTTCTCCCATATTACTGCTCAAAACAATTCTCTCAAACAATATTTTAATATTAAAAGGAAAACTAGGAATAAAAATAGCATTTGTGGTAGGGAAAACTGGGACAACATAAACATACGGGGTCGAATGAGACACAGAATTTTGTTGAAAAATATGCTTGCTTTGTCTTATCCGCTTATGCCACTATTTCTTTACTTTCCGTTGAAAAATATTTTGGAACTTCTTTGCTAATTGGAAAAATAATATGTCCGCCTTCTCAACGAATCACAACATACCGGAAAATGGTCTCAACGGCTGATTAGGGCCCGTCCATAAATTAAAGTTTTTTTCTGAAATTTTTTACCACGTACACGTGCGTATGAATTTTTCAATCAAAAAGACCAATTTTCAACCAAGAAAGAGCATTCAGTCAATAAAAAAAAATTCATCCAAAATGTTTTCAGGCCAAAAAGATGATCTTTCAACAAAACAGTTGAATTTTTTATCAAATAGATCAATTTTAGACCAAAAAGATGAATTTTCAACTAAGAAGAATTATTTTCTACCAAAAATGATTAATTACCAACAAAATACATATATTTTTAAGCAAAGAGCTGAATTTTCAACCAGGAAGATTATTTTCTACCAGAAAAGACGAATTTTCAATAAAATATATAAATTTGTAAACAAATTTCTTACAAAACAGTTGAATTTTGTACCACGTACACATAAGTGTGAATTTTTCAATCAAAGAGCCAAATTTTCAATCAAGAAAGTGTTTGCAGTAAATAATAAAAATTCATCCGAAATGTTTCCAAGCCAAAAATATGAGCTTTCAACAAAACAGTTGAATTTTTAACCAAATAGATAAATTTTCAACCAAAAAGATTAATTTTATATAAGAAGATTAAGTTTCTACCAAAAATGATAAATTCTCAACAAAATACATATATTTTTAACCAAGAAGATTAATTTTCTACCAGAAAAGATGAATTTTCAATAAAATATATAAATTTTTAAACAAATTTTTTACAAAACAATTTAATTTTGTACCACGTACACATAAGTGGGAATTTTTTAATCCAAGAGACAAATTTTCAACCAAGAAAGTGTTTACAGTAAATAAAAAAAATTCATCCGAAATGCTTCCAAGCCAAAAATATGAGCTTTCAACAAAACAGTTGAATTTTCAACCAAATAGATCAATTTTCGACCAAAAAGATGAATCTTCAGATAAGAGGAATTATTTTCTACCAAAAATGATAAATTCTCAACAAAATACATATATTTTTAACCAATGAGCTGAATTTTCAACCAAGAAGCAAAATTTTCTACCAGAAAAGACGAATTTTCAATAAAATATATAAATTTTTTAACAAGTTTTCTACAAAACAGTTTAATTTTTTACCAAACAGTTGAATTTTATAACAAACTGTTAAATTTTCAAGCCAAAAAGAATACTTTTATTTAAAACAGTTCAATTTCCAACCCGAGAATATGAATTTTAGACAAAACATTACACTTACAACCAATCAGTTGAATTTCCAACAAAATAGTTAAATTTGCTGTTAAAAAAATTAATCTTAAACAATAAAAAGAAAAGAGATTTTTCACCAAAATTATGAATCTTCAACCAAAAAAAAAAACTTTTAAGAAAATAGTTCAACTTTCGACCAAGGAGTTTAATTTTCAACCAAACAGTTGTATTTTTAACTAAAACAAATTGTTTTTCTGCCAAAAGAGACGAATCTTCAACAAAATACATCAATTTTCAAACAAATAGTTAAATTTTCAGATTGTATTTTTGTTCGTTTCTAAAAATATTTAACTAAGTAGTTTTATTTTTAAACTAAAAAAGATCTATTTTTAACCACAAAAGAAGTAGAATAATTTTCATTGAGAAGAATTAATTTTCAATAAGAAAGCTAATTTTCTACAAAACAGTTTAATTTTGTACCAAATAATAACTTTATACTACATTCTTGACATTTCAAGCTAAAACGACAAATTTCCTTTAATACAGCTAAATTCCCTACCTGATAATATAAGTTTTCAACAAAAAAGTTAATTTACAACCAAATAGTCGAATTTCCAATTTAAAAAGTTAATTTTGAATAAAGAATGTAATAGTTGATATTTCAAAGAAAAATATTTTTATTTAAATTAAAAAACAGTTGGAAAAAGACGAATTTTCAACAAAATACATCAAGTTTCAACCAAATAGTTTAATTTTCTACCAAATTGTTGAGTTTTCGAGTCAAAAATACGATTTTCTTGCAGAAAAAGTTCAATTTCCGCCCCGAAAATGTGTATTTTTAACCGAAACAGATTAATTTTTAACTAGACAGTTGCATTTTTAACCAAAAAAGACGATATTTTTTTAGAAAGGGATGAGATATCAAATCAAACAGACAAATTTTTAACAAAATATATAATTTTCTTACCTCTGTAACAAACTTGTTGAATTTTCAACAAACTAATTCAACTTAGAACCAAATAATGAAATTTTTTAAATAAAAAAAAATAAATTCTTAGCCAAAAAGTTAATAGTAAACTTTTCAACCGAAAAGAATGAACTTTTAATAAAAAATAGTTGGATTTTCTGATTTGGTTCTATTCATTTAGTTTGGATTTATGTAGAAAAATGAAAAAAAAGGGGAAGAGTTAAATAATAACATATTAAATAAACATTGAAATTCATTCTTAATCCTTGAAAAATGTTATGACACTTTTTTTTAAATTTGTGACACTTCTAACATTATTTTTATCTCTTAAGTGAGTCAGAGCCTAAATATGTGATTTGTGTTGCTATTCTTTTCAGAAATTACAGAAATAATTATGTTGAATTTCCCGAAAAAAACTGAAGTTAAAATAAAAATTACTGAATTTTAATACCTGATTCCTGCTATTCTATGGTATTTTCAAACAAAGAGCAATTTTTGAAAATAGGTACTGTAAAATATAATTTACAATGGTATTCTAGTGTTAGAGAAGCTGCAATTAATTTTGTTTATAAATATTATTTTATGAGTTGCTTCTTCAGCATATTAAAGACGAAATTTTATTAATACGGACAACTTGCAGAAATCTTCTAAAATTCATGTTTAAAATTATTTCTTTCAATTTTGAGAAAAAATCAAAATTTTAATTCGCTCTAAAAGTATGGGTTTTCAGGTGTGAATTTTATTTAAAAAAATTATAAATTCTTTTCAAAAATTGTAAAAATATGGTATGAATAAAAAATGTCAAACGAGTGTTAATTGAAAAGCAGGTTTTAATAAAGACATTTATTTAAAAATATATCTTAGTTATTCTGATAGAGATTGTATAAAATCACTTACATTTTTAAAAAATGTCTGTACATTGCAAAGAATTCACTGAAAATGATAACTATGCTCATCTCGCCCCGGTTTTTCCTAAAATAAAAATAATTTGATGTCGCAAAAGGAAGAGTAAAATCTTGTAATATTTTGTCTACAAACCAGGTTCATTATTGTTAAATTGAGAAATAATGAACGTCGCTCCTACGTTTTGCTCATTAAAAAAGAATTAAGGCGAGACTGAAAATGTTGAAGAAAACTTTATCTCGATTATTCTTTATAAATTTTAAAAAGTTCACTCATCAAAAGAAAAATTGTTATGCTATCGGAAATTTGTCCAGTGGAATGAAAAAACAAATTTTATTAGAGGTTGTCCGTAAATTGCGTAACGCTTTTTTGAAAGATCAACGTAATTAATAAATAATTAAATTAAAATAAATATATATAATGTTAACATTAAAATTATGTCATTAATGAAGAACTTAAGTTATGTTATTTTACCAGGGTCACCTGTGAATTTTTTTTCAATTTTCTTAGATATCACTTTCACCCACCACAGAGGAGTTAAAAGTTTTAAAATATTGAAAAGTTTAATGAAATGTTTGTGTGCGAAAATTATTGCGAATTTTTTATGTGTATTTTTCGATAAAAAATTATAATATAGAATCAGATTTTAGAAAAACTCATCTTTGATCAAGTTAAAATTTCTTGAAATATCAACAAAAATATTACGGTTTTTGGATTTGCTTAATGAAACACTTATTTCAAATAAAAAAAAATGCAATATGGTTCTTCGTGTACAGAAACTTATCCTAACTTGTCTAAATTTAAAAAAAAAATCAAATATCTAATGATGCTAATTTTGCATTTTATGACTATTTTAAAGTTACCTAAGAAAACTAAATCAAATAATTTTTAACGTTCAACATAATAGTAGTGTGCTTTTTCGGTTCGAACAGAACTATTTTCATGAAAAATACTCTGAAAAACTTGATAAAAAATAATTTTTTGTAAAATGTTATTTTATTCTGTATTATTACTTTTAATCCCTTTGTGGTGGCCATGAAAAGTGTTATGTATATTTTCTTATACTATGGTTCATCCTGGTATGATAACTCAACTTTTACACATAACTCAAAAATAAATTTAAACACAAAAATTTACTTTACCCTATCCTCTTATTTTATAATTGATTTTTTTTAATTATTAAATTTTATAAAATGTTACGTCGCCTTCTTCGAGCCCTAATAACAGGACCATAACCGTATATGAACATATTTTTTATGTAAAAAATAATATTTCTGTTACAGATACAACGTATTTTTTATGATTTTGACGTATTTTCTGCCAATTGGTTCGATGACATACACATACGCGAGGGTCGGCTTAGAATTATGGGGTTCGCAAAGCATCGGGGAGGCGACACAAAGACAGCTGGACAATATAAAAAGCAAAAGAAGGGTAAGTTAAAAAATATATATATTTATTGAGTCATTGTTTAATTTATTTGTGCATTTATTATTTTTCCTAACAAATTTTCTGACTTCATTTTCAAAATTCTCTGTTTTTTCCCTGATTAATTTTTAATTTTCCCTGACCATTAATATTTAAAGACCAAAACTTCAATCTTGTAATATTTTCAACCCTTATTAGTCACATGGTGTGAAATTCACCCAAAAAAATTTTCGAGCTGCTCGTAGAGTCCCTAAATGGTCGAACTTCACCGATTTTTTAAAAATATTTACACAATTAGATTTGGTTACAAAAACTAAAGGATACTCATTTACAATCCTTAAAAAATATCTAGAATTTTTTTTAGATTTTTAGGACTCATTGTTGGTGTGAAATTCACCCAGTGTGACTATTATATGATTCTACTGAAATGTGACTAATTAGGGTTAATATCGAATCTTTTATAAATGAAGTAAAAGAAATTTAAATTTATAAATATATAATTTATTATTCCTCAGGACTGTCAAAGCCTAATTTACTTGAAAAAAAGTAACAAAGTGACCTATTTAAACCGAGAAAGTGAATAAAAAGTGATTAATTTTTAACCGAAAAAGTGACTAATGAACATTAATAATGTGACTACAGTTCTTACAAAATTTTAAAGAATTTGAACAAAATTCGATTAAATTTATGTGAATTCCAGGGGAATTTTAACGAATCCAGGATAAATTCACAGGACTTCGAAGCAATTCAAATTAAAGTTGAAATACTTTTAGTTAGTTGAAAAAAAATCCAAAAAATTCTTTTAATTTCAATAAAATTCGAGTGAATTAAGAGGGATTTAAGAAAAATGAGGAGAATTCGAGGAAACTCATAAAATTAGTAATCAATAAGTTTAATATGAATTAGGAAAAATTTAAGGCAATTCAAAAGAACATATATCAAATATTTTAAAATCTTTTGAAATTCTTTGAAATTTTGTAAAGCTTTTAAAAATTACTTAGAATTTTTAAAATTACCCTACAATCTTTCAAATCGTTTGGAATCACTTCAAATTATTGAAATCTATTAAAAATTCCTTGGAATCTTTTCAAATTTCCAAAAATATTGCAAATCCTTTGAAATCATTTGCAATCCTTTGAATCTTTCAAGAGCTCTTGAATACTCCTTTGAATTTTTAAAAATACCTTCAAATCTTTAAAATTCTGTTATTATATCATTAAGCCATTTCCCTTTCGGGATAGGCGTGAAATCTTTGGAAATACCTTCAAATATTGGAAAAGCGTTGAAATCTCTCAATTTTTGTCAATAAATTCTTTGAAATCCACTAAAATATAATAAAATCCCTTAAAATCGTTGAAATCCTTGAAAATCTTATAAAATTCCTTGGGGTCTTTTGAAATATCCTAAAACCCTGAAAATTTTTTAAATCCCTTCAGATCATTAAGATCCAAGGAAATTCTTTGACAATTTTCTAATTTCCAGAAAATGTCTTGAAATATTTTTAAATATTTTAAATCCTTTGAAATCTTTTGAAATCATTTGAAACTTTTTAAAGTTATTAATGATACCTTGAAAGTTTTGAAAATAACCTACAATCTTAAAAATCCTCTGCAATCACTTTACATTATTTTAATATATTCAAAATTCCTTGGAATCTTTTAAGATAACCTAAAATATTTCAATTCTTTGAAATCGTTTGATTTTCCATAAAACTTTCTGAAGCTCTTTAAAATTCCTTGGCATTTTTATAAATAGCCTAAAACCTTTAAAACCCTGTGAAATCCCTTTGAGTTATGTAAATCTATTACAAATTTCTTGGAATCTTTTAAAGTACCCTACACTATTTCAAAAGAAGTTAAGAAAATTCAGGAATATGTATTTACCTGAATTCAATAGTGGTTAACAAATGGGTTAATTTATTGAAATAAAAGTAGCTAAAGTCATCTTTTCGTTTCAAAAAGTGTCTAGTGATTTCATTTTAAAAAAGTGACTGAAAATTGATTTGAGAAAAAAAATGCACTAAAAATCCCTGACTTTTCCATCATTTCCAGGTTTTCTTTGATTTGCGGTCACCCTGATTATTAATGAGATACTCATTCTTGTCTGGAATATTTTTCGCAACTGTCCTTCATTCTTAACCTTAAAAGTTGTTCATGAAGTACAAGTGACATTTGACGTGGGAAAAGAAACTCTATAAATGAGCTCAATTAATTAAATCTCACCCGCAATTTCCGTTCGTACTATAGCAGTTACGTATGCAAGACGAAGATAAGGAGAATCCATGCAGAGAATTCACGAGAAGGATTCACTAGCTGACAGGATTCATCCTTCCTGAGACATCTCCACATTTCAACAAGACTAACAAACTTGTCACTTTTTCTATGGAGAACGTTTTTAATTTCATAACTTAAAAAATTAGTCAAAGTAGGCTCTGTACGCGTACAAAAAAGGATCATTCTCCTTCCTTTCCTTAGTATCCTTCCCCTTAATCCCTCTTCTTTTCCTATCTCTTCCCCTACTTATCCCTCCGCTACTTCCCCTCTCCTCACTTCCACTTTTTCTGCTCCACTTACTTCCCAGTCCCCACACTTCCTCTACTTCTCATTCCTCACTCTATTCATCCCTTCACTTCCCATTACTTCCCATATACCCTCTTCCCTCAATTCCCTTACTTTCCTGTCCTCCACCTATCACTTCCCTACTTTCTGACCTTCCCTCACTTATCCTCTCTGTTCCATCCTTTTCCTCCCCTCACTTCATCTACTTGTCTGTCCTTCACCCACAACACCCCTCAAATTCCTTAACTCCCCGCACTTATCCTCCCTGCCTTGTCCTTCCTCTCCTGAAACTTTATCTACTTCACCTCCTTCGCCAATCGCTCCCCCTACTTCGCCTCCACTCACTTCTTCTAGTTCCTCGTCCTTCAGCCATCACTCCCTGTGCTCCCCTACTTCCTCTTACTTATCCATCCTATCCCATCGTGAGGGGTCTTCAGTGAGGGGAACTTCATCTATTTCCCCGTCCTTCACCTATCACTTCCCTACTTTCTTACCTCCCCTTACTTATCCTCTCTGTCCCACCCTTTTCCTCCCCTCACTTCATCTACTTCCCTGTCCTTCACCCATTACATCCCTCAACTTCCTTACCTCCCCGCACTTATCCTCCCTGCCCTGTTCTTCCTCTCTTCAAACTTTATCTACTTCACCTCCTTCGCCCATCGCTCCCCCTACTTCGCCTCCACTCACTTCTTCTACTTCCTCGTCCTTCACCCATCACTCCCTCTACTCCCCTATCTCCTCTTACTTATCCATCCTATCCCACTGTGAGGGGTCTTCAGTGAGGGGAACTTCATCTATTTCCCCGTCTTTCACCTATTACTCCCCTACTACCGTACCTCCCCTCACGTGTCCTCCCTGACCTGTCCTTCCCCTGCGCACACTTCATCTACTTTCCTGTCCTCCACACATCATTCCTCATACACCCCTACCTCTTCTTACTGATCTTCTCTGTACCGTCCTTCCTCTCTCCTCTCCCCTCTCCCTTCACTCCGTCTACTTCATCATCCTTCACCTATTACTCCTCTGCTTCTATACCACCCCTCACTTATCCTCCCTGCCCCGTCCTTCCGCGTCCTTCACCCATCACTCCTCCTACTTCCACTCCCTCACTTAACTTATTTTCCATCCCCCGATTTCCCTAGATTCCCCTCCACCACTATCTCTCTCCCCTCACTTCCCCTACCCGGGCAAAAAGAACGACCGACGCACAGTGGGGCGGATCTGCTATTTTCATTTCATAAGAGCCCACGGACTGTAATTCTGAAGTTTTTTTTTTTTAAGTTTTTTATTTTTTAAGTTTTTTATTTTTATTATTTTTTCATTTTATTTTTCTAATTTAATTTTTTTTTTTAATAATTTTATTATCTGCATTAAATTTTTAAGACGACAGTCTGATTCAATTTCAGAATTTTTTTTTTTTCCATTTCAACAATACAATTCTTTATCTATGAATAAATTACTCAAATAAAGCCGTTGTTAATCAGAATGATTAAAGATTTTATTAAAAAATTATTTTATTTTATTTAAATTATTTGATTTGAAAAATATGTTCAAATCTGTGAGTAAAGGTAAAACTGATTACGCCTTTCGATATAAAATACCCTCATGCGAATATTCACTTTTTTGTCATGTCTATTGGTAAATGTTTTATAAATGTTTTATTTATGGTCATTATTTCTTACTAAATACCATTATAACGATAAAACAGGACGATTTTAGTAGAAATTATTTTTTGAATAAGTTATCACGTGGCGCCATCTCCAACTCAGATGGGCGCTTTGCAGAAGAGTCAATGTATGCCCATGACTCGTCCTCGTGTTGTTACTTTCAGACGAAAAAAGTCGTCTTTTCTGCGTAGGTGTTATCTTCAACAAACCGATGCACTGAATTATTTGCCTAAATAAATTGTGTATGACAATAAAGTGAAATTTTAAATAACATTCATCTTTTCTTTAACTCTATCTTCAATAACTATGATCCACGACGCACAGTGGGCTGGATCGGGAATTTACTATTCAAAATCACTTACAGCCTACAATTCTCAACCGATTTTCAGTTTTTTTGCTCAGAAGTGATCTGAGATAGTTGCACAAGAGCGGCTATGGATTCGATTTTTCAATATTTGTTATTTTCCATTTTTTATATAAATAAACAAAGAGCGAAAATGAGACATTTTTTAATTATTATTTTTTATCTTCAAATCAATAACTTAATTAAGCCCATTTTTTATGAAAATGAATGACGAGGTATTCAAAGGATATAAATGATTTACAGGATATTGAATCTAATTGTTATAAACAAATTATTTCAACAAAATGTCAACATATTGGAAATTCTGCTTTCAGGTATATTTGTGAGTTGAAATTGCTTGATTTCATCAACAGGATCACGTTTGATCATGAAAATTTGTTGTATGGTATAATTTGTTTATTTTATAAACAAATTATGTAAAC
>JAABKJ010001667.1:0-30050 GCA_011634705.1 Andricus grossulariae
CACTATCATTTTCGTCATCAGCGAGTCATAATACATCGGTATACAAAGTTTCAAATAAATCGGAGGTAAGTACTTTTCGGAACTTTATCCCCCTTTTGCTATTTTAGTTGCGCATTAGCAACGCTACTCTGCGTAATAACAAAATTAATACCAAAGAATTCGCGGTAAGACGCACAAGTCTACCATCCGTGTCTTCTGCCCGAAAATATCTGTCTTTTTACGATTCTAGTCACGGAGAAAATTATGAATGTATTTATTCGCAACCCCCGAATAATTCACAGGACTTAAAATACAGAAGTCATATCTGTTGGCCACTTTATGCTCCTCTTAATAGCAGTATTACTGCTTAATTTCAGTCTAATTATGCAATTCTGCTCGTAATCCGTTCTCGAAATTGGCACTACGTTTCGGACGTGAGAAAACGTATTTGACATTGGAATTTCGAGTGGTTTCAGTGAAGAGGGTTGTAAGAATCTTAAATGTAAGACATTAAAAAAATTGAGTGTCGACTTATTTTAAAAACAATCCTTATTTATAATCGCTTTATAAAATGCGCAAAAATATCTGCATAAATCTCCAAGTTTCTTCTCGGGGATTTCTTTTTATTTCTAAATATTCGAGGTCTCTTTATAGACGCAGATTGTTTTTTTTTTATTAAATGGATTTTTAGTTTTGATACATGCTGATGGGACACAGAAAAAATCTGTGATTTCTTTGGATATTTTTAAATCGTTGAAAATTGTATTGAAATCTATGAAAATCCTTCGGAATCTCTTACAATCCCTTGATACCTTTGGAAATATTTTTAAATCCATATAAACTAAACTAAAACTCAATTCTTAATTATGTGTGTGAATTTGGCAACATTCCTTTCTTCTAGTTTTTCAAATTACCCAATCATTAGAGACCTATACTGAATTTCTGATACTTTTTCGTAAGGGGGGATTTTGAAGGATTGCATGGGATTGCAAGAGATTGCACGAAATTGCAGAAAGTATGTACACCAGATTGCAGGAGTAAATGAAAGAGGAAATTATGCTCTTAAAAATTAAATTAAATTCAAGGAAAATAATGTTTTGATGAGAGTGATGTCAATTAAATTATCATGAAATTGAATTCAAGAAATTGGGATTCAAAGTAGGATGTGCTTTTTCATTTATATCGTTCATGGACTGCATTAAGATTCTCTTATAAATCGCATATTAAGAGGATCTTGTATGCAGATCACGTGCATTTTTGCGATGGGATTCTGATATTCGCCATCAGATATGGTTGATTCATTAAATTTGCATCGTTATTTCTGCTTACATGGTGTACATTTACCTGAACTGAACATACACATAAAACCGCTAAATGGATGATATTGAAGAAGCACTATTTTTGAAAGATGTCAAATTTCCATTTCCTTTCACAATTCGACTCACTGATAAAATCAGTAAATTTTAAATGATCCAATCTGTTGAATTTTCAAGTAAAACGGTTCAATATTCACCAAAAAATTGAATAGTTAAATTTTTAATTACTAAAATTAATTTTCAACGACAAAAAAAAAACTTTTTTGACAAAATAGTTCAATTTTTAAACTAAGGTATGAATTTTCAAACAAAAAAATCTAATCTTCAACCAAAAAAAATTCTTTTTTGATTAAGTACTTCAACTTTCAATCAAGCAGTTCAATTTTCAACCAAACAGATAAATTCTCAACTAGGATGAATAATTTTCTACACAAAAAGACGAATCTTCAATAAAATATAAGAATTTTCAACAAAATAGTTGCATTTTCAACCAAACAGATGAATTTGAACTAAACTGATATGAATCATTAACCGGTAGATGAATTTTTAACGAAGTAGTTCAACTTTCAACAAAGTAGTTGAATTAAAAAAAGAAAACGTTTTTCCACCAAGAAGATTAATTTTCTACAAAAAAGACGAATTTTCAACAAAATACACCCAATTTTCAATCAAAAATGGAATAGTTAAATATTTATTTAAGGAAATTAATTTAAAATTAAAAAAGATCCCGATTTTGAACAAAATATTTAAATTTTTAACCAAAATTATGAATTTTTAATTTAAAAAATGCATTTTTAACCAAGTAGTTCCACTTTCTACGCATTAGTGCAATTTGAACCAAAAAAGATAAATTATCTACAAAAAATGTATTTCAACAACAAAATTTTTATTTTGAATAAAAAGTAGTTTAATTTAACCAAAAAGGTGAATTTTCAACAAAACAGTTCAATTTTCAACAATAAAAATGAATTTTGAACCTGATTGATGAATCTTTATAAATAAAAAATGTCTTTTTAACCAATTAATGATTTCAACGAAAAATTAAATAACTGCGATATTGCAAACAAAAAATATTTTAATTCACAATAAAAATCAGTTGATATTTCAACCATAAAAGATTTAAATTTGAAATAAAAAACAATGGAATTTAACCAAAAGAGACAAATTTTCAACAAAATAGTTGAATCCTCAACGGAGTATTATAGTTGAATTTTCAAGTATCAAAATTAATTTTTAACCGAAAAAAACGAATTTCCACTAAAAAGATGAATCTTGAATAAAACTTATGAAACTATAACCAAAGAAATTAATTTTTCACAAAGTATAGTACATTCAAATAAGTATGTAGTGCAATTTTGAATAAAAAAAGATGAGTTCTCTACCAAAAAAGTTATTTATAACAAAAATTAATCTTTACTAAAAAATAGTCGAATTTAAACAGAAAAATGAATTTTTAACCAAGAAAATTTATTTTCTACTAATAAAGACGAATTTTCAACAAAATACGTGGGATTCCAACCAAATAGTTGAATTTTCATCTTAAAAAGATGAATTTTGAACCACAAATGGAATATTTGAATTTTTATTTAACAAAATTAATTGCCAATTGAAAAAAAAATGAACAAAAAGATTAATTTCCAACTAATTTTTTAAACCTTTAACCAAACAATTGATTTTTTAACAATGTATAGTTCAACTTTCAACCAAGTAATGACATTTTCATTTTTCAACCAAAAAAATTGAATTTTCAATGAAGAAAGAGTAATTTAAATAAAAATAAAAAAAGAATTTCGAACAAAAAAATTAGTTCAATTTTTAACCAAACAGATGGATTTTCAACAAAAATTATGAATATTTAACCAAATAACGGAAGTTTCAACTAAAAAACGATCAATTTTGAACCAAAAATGAAATAGTTAAATTTTCAATTACCAAAATTAATTTTGAACCCAAGAAAAAGAATTTTTAACCAAATAGTTAAATTTTCAATCAAAGAGATAAATTCTCAACTAAATTGATTATAATTTTAAAAAAATTGAAGTCTTAGCAAAAAATGTAATAGTTGATATTTCAACTAAAAAAGATTTAAATTTTAAATTAAATACAGTTGTTGTTTCACCAAAAGAGGATTTAAATTTTTTATTTAATATGGTTGAACTAAACCGAAAAAATGAGTTTTCTAAGAAGAAGATTCATTTTCTATACTAATAAAGACGAATTTTCAAACTAAATGAAATAGTTAAATTTGCAGTTTAAAAATTAATTTTCAGAAAAAACAAACGTATTTTCAACAAAATAGTTCAATTTTTAACCAAAGAGATTAATTTTTAACTAAAATTATGAATCTTTAAAAAAAATGAATTTTCAAAAAAGCTCTTAACTTTTTGAGTTTAACTGAAAATTTAAACTTTTTCAGTTCAACTGAAAATTTAAATTTTTTCAGTTCAACTAAAAAAGATTAATGATTAATTTCCAACAAAAAATTGAATTTTGAACAAAATAGTTTGATTTTCACCAAATAGATGAATTTTAAATTAAAATGATGAATCTTTGACCAAATAAATGAATTTTTAACAAAGTAGTTCAAATTTCAAACAAGCAGTGCAATTTTGAACTAAAAAAAATGAATTCTATACAAAAAATGTAATAATTGATATTTCAATCAAAAAGGATTTTAATTTTAAATAAAAAATTATTGAAATCAACCAAAATGTAATTATGAATCATCTTAACTATTCACTAATTAAAGCAGTCATTTTGATTGATCTAAACCGTTAATTTAAATGTGTTAATTAATCATGTATGGTTAATTTTAATCAGTCATTAAAATTAAGGCATTTAATTAAGAATTTAAATTTATAAATATTTCAAGTTACTATTAGATTCAGGCAGCAATATTGACTGATTCAACTGTTAAAACGACTGTTTTGCCAGTCGGAATGGCTGAATTTTCAGTCAAAGCATGCTGGAATTAATTTAGTCAGTCAAATTTCGACGGATTTGAATTTAGAGTGTAGATCGAGGTATACATTTCTATTCCCTTCTTAAAAAGAAATTAGAATAATATTTATAAAATCTCTTAAAGAATATAGGGGGGACCACCCTACAGTAGATAATGATTTTACAGTAGATAATCATTAATTATAAGCACAAATATAAGTCAAATAATCAATTCCTATTAGCTTATTTTTAATTATTTAATTTATTTTTTATTAAATTCTAAGTACTTTAAATTTTTGATTATCTACTGTAGGATCATTATCTACTGTGGGGTGGTTTCTCCTACAATTATTTTTACAATTATGCTTTCTATAAAGTTTGTTTATACTTACAATTAGCCAATTTTATGACTTGCTGTTTTAAAATGAAAAACATTTTCAGAATTGAAAGTCGAAGATGGAAAGATGGATTGGTAATTGAGCAAAAATGTCCTTCAGATGTACAATCACATGTCCTGTTCATCCGTTCATGTAAAGTTGAGTGACGTTCTGGGTCTGGGTGTCCTTGCGCCAAATATCTACAATTAAAAACCACTTGTTATCCTTCCAGTGTTAAAAATGTTATTCTGAAAAATAGAGCGTGAAAATTGCTTCTCCAAAATGGCTAAATCCATCTGAATCGACACATTTTCCTCGCAATGTGCTTTCTCGAAAATCTTTCTATTCCAGGGACAAAGTTTGAAATCAGCTTCAAACTGATAGAATTCGAAGTTCGTGACCTCGTTCCAATTTTCCTCAAGATTAACCCGAGTCTCGAAATTCGCCGCTTCTGATGAAAGTTTTCGAAAAGTTTTCGACTAACGTCTTCGGTACGTGCGAGATCACCTAAAATTGGTTTTCTGCAAATGTGAGCGTTGCAATCGAGGTTGCAATTAAAATTAGAAAGATTCCAAATTGATGCGCGTGCTTGTCGTTCAGCCATTACCGAAGCTATTTTACGACTCTTGAAAGCTCGTAAAAAAGTCCTAAATTCTATTCTATACGGTATAGTCGAAAGGCATCTTTCCGATAACAGCCCTCCATTTATAAACTGCCTTCCAACGATGGAGTTACTCACGAGGCAAAAGCCTCAAGGAGCGGTGAACGAAAATTGAAACAAGCCACAGATCGTTTATTATCATCGGATTAAGTGATTTAAGACTTTTTATAGCCTGCATGATTTCCACATCTTTTGGTATTTCAGGAATTCGGATAGCTTTCATGGGTTTTTCTTAGCTGTAATGGGCGGTGACACGATACAATGTAACGGGTCAACTCCCTAGTCCAGATTTTTAGGACTATGGCCGGCAATAGTCCGGAATTGGAAACGGTTTTGGAAAACAAATTTCAACCATTTCTCTTTTCGTTAGATTGTAATGCACTTGTCGAGTGTGATATTGACAAGTATCAAACGTTACTTTCTAAATGTAATTGAAAAATACAAAAGTAACAAAAGTAAGCAAGTTGTGAGTCTTTCAGAAGTGGTAGTCGGAACTAGGTAAATTTAAAGAAAAAATTAATTTCCAGAGCCATAGAGATTTATAGTCCAACATAGGAAAATTGGAATTTTGCCAACCGTGTAATTCAAAATTTTCTAAAATCTATAACAACACTTTTAGAAAGAAAAATAATTAATTTCACAGTTCAATATTCATTTTTTTCCTGATAATTAATTTTTTCAACTGGAAATTCAACTACCCCAGTTAATGGTTCATCATTTTAGTTGAAAATTCATCCGTTTTGGTTAAAAATTGTATTATTTGGTGGAAAATTTAAATATCTTCATTAAAATTCAACAAATTTGATAGAAAACCATTCTATTTTGGTTAAAAATTCAACAGTGTTATTCAAAATTCGTCTTCGCTGAGAATTCATCTTTATTCGTTGAAAATTAATTTTTTTCAATTGAAAATTTAACTATTCCATTATGGTTGAAAATTGATCTTTTTTAGTTGGAAATTCATATAGTTTGATGAAAATTCATTTGTTCTTGTTGTTGTAAAAAATTAATCTTCTTGGTTGAAAGTTCATCTCTTTCATTAAACTATTTGATTAAAAACTTATCTTTTTTAGTTGAAAATTAAACTATTTTCTTATAATTCAACTACTTGGTTTAAAGTTGAATTCTTCCGCTAAAAATCAATTTCTTTGCTTACAAATTTATCCTGGTTTGTTGAAAATTAGTTTTTCTTTTTAAATTAGTTTTTTGTTAAAAATTAATTTTTTAAACTAAAAATTCAATTATACCATTTTTGGTTTATAATTTATATTTTTCAGTTGAAGATAAAAAAATTTGGTAGAAAAATTCTCTTTTTTAATTAAAAATACATGTATTGTGTTGAAGATTTGCTTTTTAAATGGAAAATTTGATTATTCCATTCTTGGTTGAAGATTTATATTTTTTGAAAATTCGTTTTTTCCTTTGTCAAGCATTAGCTTTTCACTGAAAATATAATTATTCCGTTGTTGTTTGGTAATTTATATTTTTTTGTTAAAAAAGCAACTGTTTGGTTTGAAAATGTATCTGTTTTAGATGAAAATTCACCTCTTTGGTTGAAAATTGTACTATTTTGTTGGAAAATTCTTTTTTTTTTTTGGTTAAACTTAGTTTTTAAATGAAGATTTAATTATTTCGTTGTTGTTTGAAAATATATCTTTTCTGGTTGAAAATTTAACAGTGTTGAGTTTTAAAATTTATCTTTTTTATATAAAGATTCAATTATTTGGTTGAAATTTTAACTGTTTTGTTAAAAGTTCATCTTTTTTTTTTGCTAAACATTATTTTTTAACTGAAAATTTAATTATTCCAGTTTTGGGTGAATATTTATATTTTTTGGTTAAAAATGCAACTGTTTGGTTTGAAAATGTATTTTTCTTTTTAGATGAAATTTTACTTCTTTGATTGACAACTTAAATATTTTCTTGAAAATTCGTTTTTTTTTGTTGGTTTAACATTAAATTTTAACTGAAAATTTAATTATTCCATTTTTGGTTAAAAATGTATCTTTTTGGTTAGAAACTTAAGTGTTTGGTTTGAAATGAAAAATCATTAAAAATTTTCCTAGAATTATTAAGAAAAATTTGCTATTCTCTTTCAAAATTCTTTAAAAACTTCTAATTTGTTTTGTTCGAAATCTTCAAAAATCTGGATTTTGTTTTAAATTTGTTGAAATATTGTCAATTTTAAAATTGTTTTTATATCTTTTCAAAAGTTCTAAATATCTCTTAAACTTATTCTATTTTTTTTCTGTAATTTTGTAATCTTGTAAAATTGAAAAATTTTGCTTCAAAATCTTGTATACATTCTTTTCCGAACATCAATGAAATCATTTGAAACGTTTTAAAATATTTATAAATATTCTTTTTTATTAATTTTTAAAAATAAAGATTAAAACTTTTCCTGCAGGAAAAATTTAAATTATTTCTTTATTTTTTTAATATTTATTCCATGGAATCTTAAAAAGCTTTATAATTTTATTTCAAAACTTCGAAAACTTCTAAATATATCTGGAAGAAATTCAAAGTTTTCTTAAAATTTATTTAAATCCTGAGAAAATTAAAAACATTGTCTTGAAATCTTCCAAATTCTTTTTCGACATATTTGTAAAACTTCAAAGCTTAAAATTAATCTGTGAAAATAAAACCTAAATTACAAAAAAAAATTATCTATACACGTAGTTTCATTTATCTCATCTCTTTAAAAGTTTGAAAAAGTTTACAAATTATATATTGTTTTATTTACAAACAAATTTTTCTTTTAGAAATAAATTTTTAGAGTTAAAATTCCTCGCTTGGAAATTGCAACCAATCAGGTAGTCAACAACAATGAGTGCGAGATTTTCGAGGAGTTCGTTCCATCTATTTTTTTAGATACGATACATAAAAAATTATTATTCAAACACAGTAATAAAAATGAAAATCAAATCAGATTTCAATTAGAAATGAATCACCACTCTTCAAAATTCAATATCACTTTACTTCAAAATTTCTAAATCAAACGCCTGTATTTCTCATCACGATTTTCTTTATACATTTTTTTTATCCGCCCAACAAAGCAGCTATCACAAATTTTTTCGACACATAAAAAGGGGAAAGAACAGGTCGCAAAATTCCCATGCGAAAGCATCATACAACCTAAAATGGTTCATGGCGGGTGAAGATGGCGCGAAGCGGGGAGTCTGTAAATGCAACGCGTTCCAGACAGGACGTCGACGGTGAAGCAGAGTTTCGTATCGATCGAACCGGATGCTAGCTTGTGAAAGTTTGGGGGGTGGAGTGCCGGGGGCAGACAGAAACGGGTCGAACCAACCCCAGCCAGCATCAGCCATCTCGCAGCGGTCCAGGGGTTGCAGACACAAATTCACCCTCTGTTCCGAGACCGGAAGAAGGGTGCAGAAAGGCGTGCCTGCACTCTTGCATCGCTCCGTTCATCTCCACATGCATCGAACAGTCACCCTTCTCCCCATTTTTTCATCCAAAACTTTGATCATTTCCTCGTCTGGCGGTCCAGAGGGGATGAAAATAAATTGTTATTACATCTCGCCTTTTCCGAGCAAATTGAGAAGTTTTCCAATCCCATGGACATGTGATAATCTCTGGGGCTGCTGATTGGTTGGAGATTGTGGAGATAGAATTTGCATTCAGGGGCAGTAGCTTCGATATTTAACTGATGAGGGATGGCTAATGCAATTTCGTGTCAGAATTGAAGATCTAAATCGATATTTTGGTATCTGAGGTCTGATCTTAATTAAGTCCTATCTTTGACTTGGAAAAGTAGTATTTTTATCAGTTCATCAGAGCAGATGGAAAATAGGAAAGTGGTTTTCTTCACCCTTAATTTGAGAGTAACATTCTGGCGCTCAGTGGAAAGACTCCTTATTACTCTAGGTGCTAGAAAGTTATCACCGGTTCTTTGATCCGGGCCCTGAATTATTGGAGAGTGCTTTTTTCATTTACTAGGTAGTTGTAAACTTCCATCAAATAATATTGTGAGATAATGTTGTTTCCGCAAAATTAGAGAGTTATCCTTACTGTTTGGTTGTCAAATTCTTTTATGCTAATTGGTTTTTTAATAACAAATAACTAAGAAGAAAAGTGAGATAATCAGAACTGGGTTCCAAGAAAATTCTAAGGATCATTTTAATATGCTAATGTTTCGCAATTTTTAGAAACTGTATTTTATGTCTATAAACGCAAATGGCAATAAATCTATTTTTGCAGACTGGCAAGTTATCATCCTACGCAACACGTTTCCATTGAAAAGCATATAAACAATATAAAGTATAGCGGTGCATGAATATGTTATTCATTGTTCTGCATTAATATAATCATTTCTTCATTCTTATAATAAAATAAAATATTTATTATAGACGAATTTTTATGTCTTAAAAATGAAGATATTAATGCTTTTAACGAAATCATGAAACGAATACAATTTTCTATTTTTATGCTAATATTATTCATAAATAACAAAAATTATTTACTTTTTTGTTTCAGGTGAGTTCACATTGTTTCAAGTACTTACGCAAGCTTCTCGTAAGTTAAAAATATAATTTTTACACTTAGCTTGTCAAATTTTTCTAAAATATAATTTTTATTTTGGATTATTCTTTAGGCTGAGATACCATTGTCCTTAAAATATTTTATTGCCTTATTATTTAAATATATTTAAATGGATTGAATTTTATTTTGTTAACCGGGTATCTGATTTAGGATCATGATTTTTTTTCTTCTATCGCACAAAATACTTTGTATCTACTTTGTCATGTTTTTACTGTTTAATCGAGCATCAGAGTGTGAGTGAGAGGATAATCTGATTGTTTTTCGAAAATTGCTTAACTTCTTTTAATGTTAATTATATGAGATTTAAAACATTTCCCTTAAAGAGGTTGAAAGCTATCAGAATTTTCTATAAAAGAAGCCAAGATGAAGAAAAATAATAATAAATATCAAATAAATATATATTTTATATAAATTTAATGTAAACTTCCTGATTACTTACTCGATATATTTTACAAAAATATTTCTTTCAGCAGAAAAAAATATTAAAATTTTCCCTATATTTTTGTCTCAACTCTAAACATTTTGCATCATGCAAATACATTTTTTAACAATAAACTGGTTCATTATATTACAGTTAAAAAAATTTTAATAAAACATTGAAACTTTTATTGAAATTTAAAAATTAATTATTTCAATTGAAAATTAATTAATAGAAAGTTTCATAAAAAGTCATAGTCCAAATTTTACAACTTTTTGGCAAATACCAATAAGATTGTTTAATCAGGGAAAAGTCTGGAAAACATGAAATTGTCAGGGAATTTTTATATACCTAGATAAACCTGGAAATTTCAGGGTATTTTTTTTAATTCAGGGAATATTTTCGAGAGCGTGATTACATCTTTTCAATCCTGATATAAAATTTAACAACAATGTTTTTTCATTTGTAAAAGTAACTTTATTTTGTTGAACATTTGTTTCTTTTTCTGGAAATTAATTTTTATTTCATTGGAAATCTAACTATTCTATTTTTGGTTAACAATTAATCTTTTTTGGTTTAAAAAAATCTACTATTTCTTTAAGAATTCATGTATTTTGTTTAAAATTAATTAAATATTCAACTATTCTAGTTGAAAATTTAACTATTTTTTCAAATACTCATTTTTGTTTGGTTGAAAAATAATTTTTTTACTGAAAATTTAACTATTCAATCTTTAGTTGAAAATTCATCTTGTTTAGTTGAAACTTCAACTATTTGGTTAAAAATTCATGTCTGTTCTTTAAAATTATTTTTTTTCACTGAAAATTTATCTAATAAATTTTTGGATGAAAGTTGATCTTCTTGGTTGAAAATTGATTTTTTTTTTTCGTTAAAAAATCAACTATTTTAGTTTAAGATTCATTATTTAAGTTGAAAATTCATCTTGTGGGTTTTAAATTGAACTATTCTAGTTGAAAACTTCACTACTTTGTCAAATACTCATTTTTGTTTGGTTGAAGAATAATTTTTACTGAAAATTTAACTATTCAATTTTTAGTTCAAAATTCATATTGTTTAGTTGAAAATTCAAATATTCGGTTAACAATTCATGTCTGTTCTTTAAAATTATTTTTTCAACTAAAAAGTTATCTATTAAATTTTTGGGTGAAAGTTAATCTTCTTGGTTGAAAATTGATATTTTTTGGTTAAAAATTCAACGATTTTAGTTGAAGATTCATCTTTCAAGTTGAAAATTCATCCTTTTGGTTTTGAATTGAACTATTCTAGTTGAAAATTTAACTGTTTTGTCAAATATTCATTTTTGTTTGGTTGAAAAATAATTTTTGTACTGAAAATTTAACTATTCAATTTTTTGTTGAAAATTCATCTTGCGTAGTTGAAAATTCTTCTATTTGGTTGAAAATTCATGTCTGTTCTTTAAAATTATTTTTTTTAACTGAAAATTTATCTATTAAATTTTTGGGTGAAAGTTAATCTTCTTGGTTGAAAATTCATCCTTTTGGTTGAAAATTCAACTGTTTAAGTTGCAGATTCATCATTTTAGTTAAAAATTCATCCTTTTGGTTTTAAATTGAACTATTCTAGTTGAAAATTTAACTATTTTGTCAAATATTCATTTTTATTTGATTGAAAAATAATTTTTTTACTGAAAATTTAACTATTCAATTTTAAGTTGAAAATTTATCTTTTTTAGTTGAAAACTCAACTATTTGGTGAAAGTTAATCTTCTTGGTTGAAAATTGATTTATTTTGTTGAAAATTCAACTATTTCAGTTGAAGCTTTATCATTTTAGTTCAAAATTCATCTTTTTGGCCGATTGAAAATTGAACTCTTTTGTCCAAAATTCGTTCTTTTTTGTTGAAAATTAATCTTCTTGGTTGGAAATTCAACTTGTTGGTCGAAAATTAAATTATTCCTGTTGAAGATTGATCATTTTAGTTGTAAATTCATCACCAATTAAAAAAATTTTCAGCTAACAATTTAACTGTTCCATTTTTATTTGAATTTTTTTTTAGTTGCAAATTGAGCTTCATATTGCTGGGTTTATAATGATTTGAATCAAGCTTCTTTGTATCATTTGTCACTTATCGCAGGAAAATATCTTTCATTTAAAATATTAATATGTTAAATATACACTGAAATTGTCAGGGAATTTTTTTCCAAAATACTAATGGGCCCTCGTGGAGAGCCTTACTTAGTGGATCTGATTAGAGTAAAGAGTATGGATCTTTCTATGGGATTATCAGTCTGTGTATGTGTGTGTGTGATCTATGACATATTATGACTTTGTGAAGCTCTTCGCATGGGTTGATTGCTAGAGAAATGGATCAGTGACCTGTGTCGGAGCGGTGTAACAGAACGAACATGTTGTTCAAATAAACACGAGAATTCTAGATTGATTAAAAATGTATACGTCCCCGATTATGGGCCGAATTAAAAAAATATCCTAATATGCAAAAATATCTTAAAGCTTGAATAGAAAAAGTCCTGCAAAAAATTTAGCGGGAAGTCTTCTCATATTCCCAAAGGACGTCGGTACCTATGTAGGCGCCGTTTGGTGCAGGACGCTGAAAAATCCGGGGAGCTGTGTCGTAAAGAACCAGCACGTCTCCGAAGCGGAAAGAGTATGAAATTGCTTATGCCTTATAAAAGGAGCCGAGGAGGTCACGCACGAAGAAGGTGATACTTGACGCAGGAGTAAAGAAGGAAAATGAAAAATAAGGAAAAAATAAGGAACACGTTCGTGAATAAACAACGAACTCTGCTCACACCTATGACGCCTTTTCGTTCCATGTCAGGGAGGACCTGAAAACGTGGGAGTAAAGAGGAGAGAGTGGAGAGAGGAGATAGAAGGGAGGAGAGAGTAGACCTCTATCTTATCAGAGGTGTGGCCGTGTCAACTTGCATTGCTCTGAACTCTAAAGTCTTAGGTCTAAGGATAGCAGAGCAAGAAGCACATAAGACATCGGATATACGACTTAGGTAGGAAACCCCTTGCCTATATAGTATTCGGGTTTCCTACAATTCCTACCATTCCTACCAATCTAATCCTCTGGATGATAGCACGATATAAGAACACCCATCCTCTTCATGGAGGAGTTCCCAGAGGCGTTTACAAAACGATAGAGGCGAAATACCTGTTTGCTCGTGGCAATGATCTTCTCCACGGACTC
Source organism: Andricus grossulariae (assembly GCA_011634705.1). NCBI lineage: Eukaryota > Metazoa > Arthropoda > Insecta > Hymenoptera > Cynipidae > Andricus > Andricus grossulariae. Next base: position 13,449 of record JAABKJ010001667.1, read on the forward strand.
TAACTGACTCTGCCATCATGTCCAACAAAGCAGGAATTTGATTCTGTTCTCAGTTTCCACGGAATGAACGCAAGAATCCCCAGTTTGAGTCGTAAAATTTTTACTTGCATTTGCTTGAAAACTAATAAAGTTTGGTATAAAATAGCTATTTGTGATACAAGTGCGCAAAATGTGCAATTTCTGGTGAGTTTGCAACTTATAGCGTGAGCTGAAAGCAAATGCAACAACCATCCGAGATAATTATTGAGCACTTTTTTACACTTTCACCAAAGTTCCAATCCCTTATGGTGGTTTCCAGTTGCGTAATTTTTTAAAAAGAATTTTTAAGAATATGTTTATTTTTACGGTGGGCAAAGTTACTTATCTCAATGCGCATGCGCGGCCTTGAGTCGATTTTCAAAATAGATTTTTTTCAATTTGTGCATACCAATTTTACGGTACCATCTAAATTTAAATCAGTAAAAATTTGACTTGCGAAATGACTGATGTTCAGTTAATATAAATGACTGATTTGTCTACTGTAATATAATAATAAAATTGGAAGCTACAGATTGGATCAATCAAAATTACTGAAATAATTAGTACATGTTACTGGTTATACATACCATTCAAAATGACTTATTTAATCAGTAAATATTACATTTTGGGTCTTTGAAAATGACTGATTCGGTCATTGGACGTTACTGATTATATCAGTTCCACCTGATTGCTTGATTTGTTGAGAATTCGACTTTTTAAATTGAAAATTCCACTACTAGTTGAAAGTTTGAATACTTTGTTGAAAATTCATTTGGAAGATTTATCATTGTTGTGAAAAATTGAACTCTTTTTATGAAAATGTATGTATTTTGTTATAAACTCGTATTTTCTGGTAGAAAATTTAATTACTTGGTTGAAAGTTGAACTAATTTGTTGAAAATTAATTTTTTTGGTTGAAGATTTATCATTTCAGTTGAAAATTCATCACTTTGGTGAAAGTGTACGTATATTGTTTGAAATTACTCTTTTTGAGTTGAAAATAATTTTTTTAACTGAAGATTTAACTATTCCTTTTTTGGTTGAAAATTGATTTTTTTTAATGGAAAATTCAATTATTTGGTCGAAATAAGTAAATATTTTTGGTTTAAAATTAATCTTTTTGGTTAAATTAAACTTTTTTATTTAAAATTAAAGTATATTTCAATTGAAATATCAACTATTTTAAATTTAAAATTTAAATCTTGTTTGCTTGTAATATCAACTATTACATTTTTTGTCGAGAATTAACCTTTTTTATTGAAATCATTTTAGTTGAAAATTGAACTATTTTGTTGAAAATTCTTTTTTTTTTTTTGCTGTTAATTAATGTTGTTGATTGAAAATTGAACTATTTCATTTTTCGTTGAAAATTGGATATTTTTGTTATAAATTACTCTTTTTTCGTTGAAGATTCAACTTTTTTGATTGAAAATATTATTACTTGGTTGAAAGTTGAACTACTTTCTTGAAAATTCATGTTTTTTTGGATAAAGATTCATCATTTTAGTTTAAAATTTATCTCTTTGGTTGAAAAATCAACTATTTTGTTAAAAATTATTTTTTGTATGAAAATTAATGTTGTTAGTTGTAAATTCAACTATTCCATTTTTTGTTAAAAATTGATCGTTTTTAGTTGGAAATTACTATTTGTTGAATAAAGGAGTGTTGAAAAGTCGTGTATTTTATTGAAAAGTCGTCTTTTGGGTTAAAAATTTAACTACCTTTTTTTTGAAAATTTGATTTTGTTGTTGTTATAAATTACTCTTTTCTCGTTGAAAATGCAACTTTTTTTATTAGAAATATTATTAATTGGTTGAAAGTTCAACTACTTTGTTGAAAATTCATGTTTTTTGGATAAAGATTCATCATTTTACTTGAACAATTATCTCTTGGGTTGAAAAATCAAGTATTTTGTTAAAAATGATTTTTTTAAAATGAAAATTAATTTTGTTAATTGTAAATTGAACTATTCGACTTTTTTTAAATTGGTCGTTTTTAGTTGGAAATTCAACTATTTGGTGGAAAAGTCATATATTTTTTTGAAAAGTCGTCTTTTTGGTAGAAAATTAATCTTGTTGGCGAAAAGTTCCTTTTCTTAATTCAACTACTTAGTTTAGAATAGAACTATTTTGTTAAAAAATCATTCTTTTAGTGAATGATTCATTATTTTAACTTAAAATTCATCTGTGTAGTTGAAAATTTAATTACCTCTTTAAAAATTAATGTTTTTTTTGTGGTTGAAAATTCATCTTCTTGTTTTAAAATTCTTATATTTTAGTCAAAAATTCATCGCTTTTGTTTAAAATGTAACTATTTTGTTAAAAATTCGTTTTTTATTGAAAAATAATTGTGTTAATTGAGAATTTAATTATTCTATTTTTGGTTGAAAATGTACTTTTTCTAGTTGAAAACTCAACAGATTGGAACAGATAAAATGGCTGATTTCATTAGACACTTTTGACTGATTTCTTAGTTGTCGAATTCGAATTTTCTGAATCAGTCAAAATTAACTTCGAATTAGTCACTTTTGACTGATTCAAATTTAGAGTGTAATGAGCTTATCCTATTTAGTATATTTCAAGCAAATGCAACTCTTGAGTCCTCTTGAGCTGCCTCTAACAACTTTCTGGTCTGAATTTCTTTAGTAAGAATTTCATGTAATAATTAGTAATTTTCTACCAATTCATAATTAAATTCTACTAATTCAGTTAGTACGAGTTTAGTTTCTATACTAAGTCATTTAGTTGCTATTTATCACCAAAGTAGAAACACGTTCCATACAAACGATCAGTTTTATTCTTTATATCTATTAGATGCAATACCATGTCATCTTTTTCCTATACTCCACAAAAACTAGAAAACATTGTCTACCTCATTCTAATAAATAATGCAGTAGATTTACTCTACAAGAATCCTGCATTTGCTTCAACTCCCAACGTCCTCTAAATCTTTCCCCTTTATTTTGCTTAGATCAATTCCACCTACTCAAATAATCTTCCCATGCATTGGAATATTTCCCTCCTTTGTTTGCCTCTTCCTGCTGCCTTCAGAAGAACATAAATTAGTCAAGATTGGAGACTCTTTGCAAATGAAAGTCAGTTCCAAATGGTCAAACTTAGCCAACAAAGAACCTGTAATGGACACAGAAAGTCTGCATCTAAAACATCTGACATAAGAAGAAGAAGAAGAAGCTAAAGGTTCTAAGAGAAGTGAAAGATATCTAAAAATCTTCTGATGATCCTACAGATAAGTGGAATCACAAAGTCGAATTTCAGCGTGGGTAGATAATCATGAAAAAGGAACAGGATTTCGAATCGAACCGATTAGAGCCAAATTGCTTTGCTCAGCATACCCGGGACGGATATATTTTGGCGAAGGCGTCTCGGGCATTTTCATGTACCTATCTGAAGACCGCACGTTCTCCGATAGCAAACACGAGCACACACTTGGATCCCCTTTCTCCTTAACTCACCTTCTCGCATCTCTGCAACCATCCCTTCTAACCCTTCTAGAATCCAATTTATACGTCGGATTATTCCGCGCAGGCTCGACCCGTAAGCGATTTCGCTATCCTCTAATTTGATTGCAAATTACTTGGGAGACCGCATATTAAAATATCCCTTCGTGTACGGTAGCATGTCAAGAAGCTTTTTTGGTTTGTAAGAAAAAAATTTTAAGAAAATTGTTCTTGACAGAGTTACGACCTTATTTTGTAATGAGCTTCGTTAATCGATGTGTCCTTCCTCTTGTTTGGCATGGAAAGACACGAAGGGTGATTTACTCATTTTTTAAATGATTCCTCTTTTTTCGCCAGTTTTGTGGGTTCATTGCGAACTGCATTAATTAATTATTTTCAATTGAAAAGTCTACTATTATATTTTTGGTTCAGGATTCATCTTTTGGTTGAAAATTCAATTATTAAAATTTGGGATTGTGAATTCATCCTTTTCGGTTACAGATTCAACAACTTGGTTGAAAGTTGAACTACTTTGAAGAAAAATTATTTCATTAGTTAAAAATCCATTCTATTTGGTTAAAAATTTAACTTTTCTGTTAAAACTTCATGTTTTAAATCTGAAAATTAATTTTTTAAACTAAAAATTTAACTATTCCATTACTGGTTAAGAATTTATCGTTTTTAGCTGAAAATTCAACTACTTGGTTGACAGTTGAACTACTTTTTCCAAAATTGATTTTATTAGTTGAAGATCCATCTTTGTGATTGAAAATTTAATTAATTGGTTGAAATTGTTTTTTTTGTTGTTAAAAATTAATTTTTATACCTGAAAATTTTTAGATATTCCATTTTTGGTTAAAAATGTATAGTTTTTGCTTAAAATTTAATAATTTGTTTAAAAATTGATGTATTTTATTGTAAATTGATCTTTTTTGGTAGAAAATTAATCTGCTTGATTGAAAATTTTACTACTTGTTGAAAGTTAAACTACTATTTCAAAAATTCATTTTATTTGTTCAAGATCCATCTCTTTGATTGAAAATTTAACTTATTTGTTGCAAATTCGATTTTTGGATAAAATTAATTTTTTAAACTAAAAATGTAAGCATTTCACTTTTAGTTACAAATTTATCTTTATTGGCTAAAAATACTATGTATTTTGTTCTGAATTCGTCTTTTTTGGTAGAAAATTAATCTGCTTGATTGAAATTGAACTACTTGCTTGAAAGTTAAACTAATTTCTTAAATTATTTTCGTAGAAAATTCGAATTTTTGGTTAAGAATTAACTTTTTCATTTAAAATTCATATTTTCGGGTTCAGAATTCAAAGAATTTACCTTTTTAGTTTGAACATTCAACAATAGTCCCACATTTTGTTCTCTCTAGACTGAAAAATCTTTCCTGATTGAAAATTAAACTCTTTTGTTGAAAATTCGTCTTTTTTGTTCGGAAATTCATCTCTTTTGGTATAAATTTAATTTAATTTTTGGTTAAAAATGCAACTGTTTGGTTAAAATGTAATCCGGTTTTTTGAGCATTCATCTTTTTGGTTTAATTTAATTTGACTGTTTTTTATTTGAAATTAAAATGTTTTTTGGTTGCAATATCCACTATCAGATTTTCGATGAGAATTAATCTTTTTTTTATTAAAAATGCAACTACTTGGTTTAAATTTGAACTTTTTTCTTGTAAATTCATTTTTTTGTAGAGATTTAGCATTTTAGTGGAAAATATAACTATTTTATTAAAAAATTAATTGTTTGGTTGAAAATCTAATTATTTTGTTCAAAAATCAACTATTTTATTAAAAACATATATTTTTTGTTCGAGAATTCAAATATTTTCAAAAAAGTTTGTCTTCTTGGCTTGAATATTTGACTATTTGGTTAAAAATGCAACTCTTTCTGATTAAAATTATTTTTTTTTGCTGGAAAAATCGACCATTTGGTTTATAATTCGTCTTTTTATGTCGAAAATTCGACTATTTGGTTAAAATTTCGTCTCTTTGCTTGAAATTTCAACTATTTGGTTGTAAATGTAACTGTGTGGTCTAAAATTAATTTGTTTGTTTGTTGAAAATTCAACTCTGTGATTGAAAAATCATCTCCCTTGGCTGAAAATTGATATTTTCGGATTTAAAAGTAGACTGTTTTCTAAAATATTTTACTTGAAAACCCAACTCTTTCGTTGAAAATTCATCTCTTTTGGTTGAAAATTAATCTTTTTGATTAAAAATGAACGGCCCCTTATTATTACAAAAAGGTTTAAGAAATTATTTTCCGCCTTCACTCATAAAAAAATGAAGTGATGCTTCAATAGACAACGGAAAAAATTAGCTATAATTTTGTAAGATAATGATCAATTTGTCAATGCTGAAAACCAAATAGGCAAGTGAAATAAATGAAGTGCGTGATTCTTAACCTTTAAATTTGCAAGTGATTATAATAGCACTCTTAAAATTGTTATCACTTTTATTATTCGGTAATAAAATCTTTAATAGTATATTATACGACATTTATGATCGTTTTATACCATTTAAAATGTAATAACTCAAATTTACGAGCAATTTATTAGTGAGCCGTTAGAATAGTATTCTGTGTTTCTCAATAAAATTTTATTTTAGTCTCGCTAAAATTTTAGCTACTTATGACAAAAAAATTGGCCAATTAGAACACATTAGCCAAGCAGAATTTTATTTAAAATTTGTATACATATTTTTACACATACATGTATATAAATTAATAATTCTATAATTTATAAATAATTGTAAACAAATAAAAACGTGCAAAATAGATTTTTAGGGACTGAATATAATTATAATCAAACCAGTATCACTCTGCTGCAAATCACTTTGATCCAACTTCATAATCAAAGTGATATCCCACGATTTTCAGTGTGACTCAAATTTTATTTTTGTACATTGTCAACAATTTTGGGAATATTCCCAACTTAGCATGCAAAATTCCCTATTTAGGGTAGACAAATTTACTTCCTCAGCGACAAAAAAAAAGGGGCAATAGGCAGATGATAATTCCACACCAGCTACCTGCATACGGTTCCCCCACTACGCGGCTTCCTGTCACTCAGCTGAACTGCTGCCGCCGAGCCTGGTCAGCGCGAGTCCTTTGTACCTCATGAGTACTAATATGCGGAATATAACATTTTTTTAAATTTAGCACATGCTAATTTATAAATATAATATTCGGTTATATTCGGTAATATTTCGTTTATTTCTCAATCAATCGCATTTATCAAAATTATATTTAAATAATTTTGCACTCCTAGTGCAAAAGTATGAATAGTCTCATACCTAACCTAATTTGGAAACTCATTAACCAACATAATAAATTTTGTTTATTGCCTAACATTGCTCCAAATTTTCCTTTTAATAGTTAATTAAAAATACTATTTCAAATCTTAGCCAAATATTAGCTTCCGGAATTTCCCCTAGTTAGGTAAAATATTACACCAATAAATTAAAGCTACTGCAGTTGATTTGAGTAAAATATACTGAAAAATTGTCCATACACATAAACTTGAACATTTATTCGCTAATTTTCAACTTTTTAAGTCAAATAACACATCGCTGGAATCGTTCTAATTCGTAGATTTAGAATAATATCATCATATTATTCTCATTAGGTACAAAGGACTCCCGCTGACCAGGCTCGGCGGCAGCAATTCGGCTGAGTGAGGGGAAGCTGAGTGGTGGGAGAACCGTATGCAGGTAGCTGGGGCGGAATGGACCATCGCCCCAAAAAATAGGGGATACCAAGTTTCAACAAAATCGATTGAGTTTTATGGGAGTTATTCAAAGTGCGCCTATATGCGTCGTTACCAGCCCCAGTTATAATGACTTATTGTACCTAATTTTGGACCCAGCATAAATACAATTGAAATGGTCATCCCTAATTGTCTTGATGGCCCCTCCTGGGGAAATTTTGGCTAACCACCCACCCCAGTACTAACGCAATTAGGAAATCGGTCTGAGGGCGTTAGTTTCGAGGGTTAAGTAGCGAGAGTTGGAAGGTAACTTTTATTTACCCATTTTGCCCCGATAAATTACTCAGGACTAGCGACAGTAACGAGATTTCGAGGAGAGAGGGCGCGACGGGGATTTCGAGGGATTTTCACCCAAGTAGACAATAGACATATATTTGTTACGCGTGCACGAAAGTCCTCTCTTGCAGCCTCTCAACTGCTTCTCTGGATACAGTATACACTATTGCTGTATATACAAGCATACAGGATACACCCTCGCTACCGTACATGCGACCCTTCTGGAATCCAATTTAGACGGTGGATTATTCTGGGGACGTCGAAGCTGGAGGCTGATTCGCCAGTCGCTGGATTGTTTGGCCTGGAACTGGAATTGCCGAATTGCAGAGAATGGGACGACTAGGATTCGGAGAGAAACGGCACGCCCGTTTCCTGGCTTTGGACGAGCATGGTCGATCAAATTCGTCTTTGCGTCTCCACAGGATTCCAGATTACGAGGTTGCCTCGTGCTCAGGTTACATTCGACTGCCTTCCGATCTCCTCCAATGGCTATTGCCACTGGTGTAAACACATCAGGGTGGTTTTCGTCTATCCCGGATTGCAATCTGCTCAGCTTTATCCGATTTTAACAGATGATCCAGCATACAATGTGGTTTCAATGTTTTTGAGTCGGAGAAAATTCTGACTTCCAGAGGGTACCCGAGGGGGAAACACAGAGAAAAAATGGAGGTTCACTAAAGTTGCGGCTTAAATAAAAGTTTTCCAAAGGGTTTCCAAAGGAACCCTTTGGAGTTATTGACTAGTTGAAATGTCCAAGTGGGCAAAGTGAAAAATATGTTCTTTGGAAAAAATCTATATTGAAATTAGGTTCCTTTGAAGATCCAACTAGACTAGAGTCTCCTTTGGAACAAATTCATTATTTTGGGTTCCTTTGGAGGTCCAACTAGAGTCTTCTTTGAAAGAAATTCATTGTTTTGAGTTTCTCATCAGCAAGAAAGCTTCCTTGTTGTTGTAGCTCCTTAGGAACCAAATATTGGTTCTGATAGAAATCCTAGTTTTTTCTATAGAACTCTGGTTTTCCACTGGACCGCTCGGTTATCCGAACTGGTAATCCCATGAAAGCCACTGGAATACAAGGTAATTCACTAGTAATCTGAAGTAATTCAAGTGATTCGGAGTAATCCCATTATTCTGGAATAATCCACTTTTAATCCAGATAATTTCTGAGTAATTCAGGTAATCCAGGTAATCCAGAATAATCCACCTATAATGCAGGATAATTCGCTTGTAATCCAGAGTAATCAAGGTAATTCCGAGTAATTTATATTGAGTAATCAAAATAGTTTTCAACTATTTGGTTAAAAATTGTTCCTTTTCAAATAGTTAAAAATGTTTTTTGTTAAAAATTTCTCATTTTCGGTCGAAAACTAATCTTCTTCGTTGACAATTCATCTTTTTGGTTGAAAATTCAACTATTTCTTGAAAACTTAATCTATTCTGTAGGAAGTTCAACAATTTTGTTTAACTCATTTTTTTTTGGATAAAAAGTTAACTTTTTTGTAGAAAATTTATTTCTTTGGTTAAAAATTTAATTATTTTGTTGAAAATTAGTTTTTTTCTTGAATTGAAAATTAATTGTTTAACTGAAAATTGAAATATTTAATTGAAAAATGATCTTCTTCAGTTGAAAATTCAACTAATTGGTTGAGAATTTAACTGCTTTGTTAAAAATTTATTTTCCTGGTTGAAGATTCTTGATTCTATTTGAAAATGGTTTCTCTGTAAATTTAAACTATTTGTTGAAAATTCATCTTTTTGTTTGAATACTGAAAAATTTGGTTGAAAATTTAACTATTTTGTTGAGAATTCGTTTCCTGCTGTAAAATTTTTTTTTCAATGGAAAACGTGACTATTTCAGTTTTGGATAAAAATTAATGTTTTTGGTTGAAAAGTTAATTGTTTGGTTAAACATTAATCTACATTGTAAAAAACTTAACAACTTTGAAAAAAAGCAATTTTTTGGTTGAAAATTTGCCGGTTTTGTTGAAAATTTGTCTTTTTTTTATGAAAATTCAACTATTTTGGTAGAAACTTCATAATTTTAGGTTCAAAATGCAACTGTTTGGTTGAAAACTAATGTGTGTTGGTTGAGGATTCAACTATTTTGTAGAAAATCCGTCTTTTTTGTTAAATTCAGCTGTTTTGGATTTAAAGTTAAAATATTTTTTAGTAGAAATAACAACTCACATTTTTCTTTGAAAATTAATTTTGTTGTTGAAAATTTAACTATTCCATTTTTCGTTCATAATTTCTCTATTTTAGCTCAAAGTTCAATTACTTGATTGCAAATTTAACGACTTTGTTAAAAATTCATTTTTTTGTTTGAAGTTTCATCATTTTAGTTTAAAATTCATCATTATAGTTGAAAATTGAACTATTTTGTTGAAAATTCCTTCTTTCTTTTGGTTGATTTTTTTTAATTGATCGTTGAAAATTCAACTATTTGATTTAAAGTGAAAATACTTTATAAACCATTAATTTTTTTTTGTTAAAAATTAATATTTTTGGCTGTCGATTCATCTCTTTGATAAAAGATTTAATTATTTTGTTGAAAAATCGTTTTTTGTTGTTTCACATTATTTTTTTTAACTAAAAATTTAATTATTCCAGTTTTTGTAGTAAATTGATCTTTTTTATTTACAAATTCGTCTTTTTGGTTTGAAAATGTATCTGTTTTGGTAGAAATGTCCTTTTTTATGAAAAATGCAAACATTTGATTAAAATTCATCTATTTTGGTTGAGAATTTGACTATTTTGTTGGAAATTGGTTCTTTTTTTGGTTGAAAATTTATTTTTTAACTTTTAATTTATAGTTGAAAAAAAGTATTCTTAGTTGAAAATTAAACTATTTGGGTAAAAATTCATGTATTTTGTTGAAAATTTGACTTCTTTGGTGTAGAAAATTCATCTTTTTAATTGAAAATTGAATTATTTGGTTAAAAATTCATCTATTTTGTTGAAACTGCAATATTTTATTGTAAATGTTGGAAACTCAAATCTTTTCAAATTTAATTTAATGTACTTTTATTGAAAAGAATTTATTTTCCTTTTTTTGTGAAAAATCTCTTTATTTCTCCTATTTTTAGACCATTTTGGGCAGTAAGATTGGGAACAAATTAAGGAAGATTGACAGTCTACAGATTTTCATCAAATTGATGTCCTATCTTCTGTTTAGTTTCTAAAAGTCTCATAAATATTTCGGAAGTCCTATGAAGTTTCCTATGAAGTCCTGATGATTCCTAAAGCCCGATAAAGGTTCCTGGAAGGCTGTGGCTACATGTATCGAAATTTCGGTACGAACAGCCGAATTTTTTCGATACAAAAATGCCTTCTTTGGGCCAACAAAGTCTTAAAAAGTTTAAAATCATTTATTTTTTGTTCAAACCCATGAAGTTCCCTGACATTTTTTCGAGCCCTTGAAATAGTCTTCTAAAGTTTCTTGGAACTTCCAAGGAAGTTTAAAAGCTTTCCGTAAATTTTTAGCGGTCCCGACTTTTCAAATGGATAAAAATGTCGTTTTTTTAATTGTTCAATCTGAGAAGCTAGAAAAATATTTCACAATATAAAAAAAGAAGATTCACGAATAAATTGTAGCCATAAAAAAGAAGTGTAAACTCTTTCCTTTTTTTAGCTTATGATGAAAAGCTTTTTGTTTCTCATAAATAATTTTTTCATCTACTTGACGGGGAAAAAAATATTTTAGAAATAGTTTTGAGGACAATAAACATGAAAATGGAAGGGACAAATGCTCAATAACTCTAATATGATATATTTCTAGCATATTCAAATAAAGACTTTTAGGGGAAAAACTCAATCAGTAAAATGTTCTTTTGTATCAAAAGGAATGTGAATCTCAGGGTTAAAATGAAATACTTTTATTTAAAAAATATATTTCACACGTGGGCAGGCTACCGACAAAACATTTATTAATATTGCAATACGGATCCGTGAAGTATTTTTTTTATAAGTTAGTGATTCATATTCACATCAATGAGTTGACGCTTTTTTTAAATTTTGTCATAAAATTCCCGCTATATATCTAGGCCGATTTAAAAGAATTAATTTTGAGTTATAAATTAACTTGGAAAAAATCTTTCGATCATTAGCATTAATATGAACTGATGATTATATAGAACAATTTTAGTTACTTCTAGAATTATTTATAACTGAAAAAAAAGCATTCGCACCTTTTTATGAATAACAACCTCAAAGTCGTAAATTATTATTATGTAACTAATTTTTATTAGAAGAAATGCCTTAAAAATTTGTGAAAATTAATTCATTAGTTAAATACTAAATTAATTCAATCAGTGACTGATTTTTTGCTTCTCAATTAGACATTTTTAACTAATTCAGATTTAGTGACAGGTTGTCTATTGACCTGGAAAACCTGGAAATGTTGGGAATTTTTTCGAGCATGCTTAACTTTTTTTTCATGGTAATATAAAATTAAATAACAATGTTTTCTCTTTTGAAAAAGTAACTTTCATAGTATTGGATTTATACTGTTTTAAATAAAACTTTTTGTTATCATTTTCACTGATAATAAATTTAATATGGTACTTCAATAAAGGATTTCTTTTTTTTTCTAAAATGGCTCCCCCCCCCAAATTGTTACTTTTGTGCCTCTCAAGTCCATTTTTGCAAAAAATTTACTTTGTTTATTTTAATTGACATTGTGGACGGATTATTTCACTTTGTAATACATCTATTGTTTTATTTTTAGTTGAGTAAATCACCTAAATTTTTGATAAAATTAAAAAAAATATTTAGTGGTCTCGCAAACCGATATTTTGCAAAATAATGCTGATTTTCCTTTAATTTTAACTTAAATGGATGTATGTCAAGTAAAATAATTATTTTACTTGACATACATCCATTTTTTTCTTTTGCATGCCAAAGTGAAATAATCATTTAACAGCGGCAATTACTTCTTCTTTTGAAGTCCCTTCAAAATTTTCAAAGCTTTTAAAAATTCCTTAGAATCTTTTAAAATATCCTAAAATCCTAAAAATTGAACGTTTGAAATATTAAATGCTGAAATATTTGAAAATTAATTCTTGTGCATAAATTCCTTGAAATTGGAATAAAATATTATAAATTTCCTTGAAATCCCTTGAAATTACATAAAATCTTACGATATTTCTTGAAATAATAATGTGAGTAATTTTGTTTTGAATTTAAGAGAATTAAAAAGAATTCGAGTCATAAGTTATCCAAACAATTCAAGTTAAATTCAAAAGTATTCAAATGAATTGGAAAAAACTCCATTGATTTCAGTAAAATTTGAGTGAATTTAGATAAAGATTTTTTTAAATTTAAAATAAAAAAAAATTAATGAATTAAAAATAATTCGTAAATATGAAAAAATTAATTGATTTCAGTTAACCTAAAATGAGTTGAGAATAATTAAAAGGAATTAAAAAGGACTTGATAAAGTTCCTTAGAATTCAAGGTTAGTTTTTCAAGATTATTTAAATAAAAACTAAAAAAATTTAACAAAAGCCATGGAATTGAGTGAAATAGAGTGAATTTATAAAAATTCAAGTGAATTCAAAATATTCAAGAGAATTCCGGAGAGTTCAATAGAGTTTAAATGAATTCAGAATAAAAGAATAAGAATTCAGGATATGAATGAGAAAGAAAAAAAATAATATAAAACCCTTGAAATTTTTTAAAGCTTTTGAAAATTCCTTGGAATTTTTCTAAATATCCTAAAATCTTCCAAATTCTTCGGAATTATTTTAAATTATTCAAATATATTAAAAATACTTTAAATCCTTTAAAATCTTTCTGAATTCATTGCAATTTTTAAAGCTCCTTAAAATTCCTTAGAATTTTCAAAAATACCCTAAAGTATTTCAAATCCTTTGCAATCCCTTCAAATTATTGAAATCAATTAAAAGTTCCTTGGAATCTTTTTAAATTCCCTACAATATTTCAAATTCTTTGAAATCCTATATTAAATTACTGACATTAACTGAAAATTCCTTGGAATCTTAAAATGCCCTAAAATATTTCAAAACCTTTTAAAACCTTTGAAATTCGTTGCAATTTTTTATAACTCTTAACAATTCCACAGGATTAAAACAATACCCTAAAATCTTTGAAATTATTTTAAAACCCTTCCAATTATTGAAATCAATAAAAAATTCCTCTTCAAAATATCCTAAAATTTGAAAAACTCTTAAAAATTTTTTTAAAATTTTAAAATCTTTGTAAATACGTTGTAATATTTTAAAATCGAGTATTGCAAATAAATTATTTGAAATATCATTACAATTTTTATAGATTCACTTAAAATCCCGTGAAGTAACATAAAATCTAATGAAATTTCTTGAAATATCTTGGAATAATTAAAGTTCTATGAAATCCTTTAAAATCCTTTCAATTTACTGAAATCTTCGGATATCTTACAAAATCCCATAAAATTCGTTTAAATTCTTTAAAGATTATTTGAAATATTTGGAAACCTTGGAAATCTTCTGAAATCCCTTGGGATCTTTTTAAATATCTTAGCTTGACCAAATAAACTTTAAAATTATGAATGATTTTGTGGGTAGTAGTTCTTTACCCTTTAGCATCAGCACATATACCGCGAGACGACTCTACTTCACTTTTCTAAGGTGGGCTTAGAATCACTGTGTGAATTTAATCACAACCAGTGATAACACGCGGCTGCATCAAACTTTACTAGAAGTACTCTCATTTGCCTGGACCTTTAGCCAGGGGAGAGGGAAACTGCAGAAAACCATCATCCCGAGTTAAGCCGGTTTTCGAACTGTCGGGTCGGAAAGTAGTCATTCGATATCCGACCATCGAGTGTACACATTTCTCTTCACTTACTATTCTTATACAATAAAGTACTGTTAAATTACTACAGCATTAAAATGATAAAAGAAGTTAATTAAAATGAAAATCTAAATCTAAATCTAAATCTTGCTCCTCATTTTGCCCACTTTAAATACATTTACCACATGCAAGAGAAATCAGGCTTTTTTCAAAATAAAAATGGTTTAGGCCTCAATACCATTAAAGTAAGAGGTATTCTTCCTCAATGAGACCACGGAAGGCGTTGAACGAGCGGTTTATGGTACTTAAAGGAAATGTCGAGCGAACGAGGAATATCGCGAATTGCGGCTCGATAACGAGATGGAGTGTCACCGGTTTACGTTTATCGAAGCGGCACTTTCCAACCGTGGAAAGAGCGATTAAGATAGAAGCTCTTATAGACACTAGGGATCTGGTATGCTAATATTGTCTCCATTTCCTTTTTGGTAATGGACTCGTGTGTAAATTCGTCTCGAGATGCGAAATCAGAATTTATGTGGGTGCAAGAGCACGTAAACAAAGCGGGAGGCGCGACGATAAATTCACAAGATCTCTTACCATAAGACGTAAGTTGTCTAGGACTAGGAAATAGCCCCTTTCTGAGCGCCACTGCCAAGTTAGACGACCCCATTACGGACACTGCCATCGGCTTTTCACTATTGCCTCTATCACTATAACTGTATGAGAGGAAATTTACGTTCCTTCTAAATTCTCCTATCTACCACTTGACGCTACCCGATCCTCTTCTGTCCCTGGCATTTCTACAGTAAATAGAGGATCTTTACTGACCATGGTTAGAAGGGCTTTCTGCTAAATGTTAAATGCTACTGTGTCAGAGAATGATGGAGAATGTTTTTTTAATTTCAAAAATAAGTCCTAACTTCCGTCCAGACGCCCGAAGGCCCAGTTTTCAAGATGGCTGATGTCAGCTGATGTGCCAGAGAAAGCAGCGCATTGTCGTATAGATATTATGTGTCTTTTTCATTTCAAAAATATACCCTGACTTCCGTGCAGAAGTGTGCATCGAGAAAAAAAGTTACGGTAACAATGTTATTTTGCTAAGCAGTTTTTGTTCGTTTTACAAACACTTAGTTGTGATTACTGAAAAAGTGGTTAGTGTAAGAAAACAATTATTTGGCTCAAACCAAAAATTTTTTAAGTACCGTTTGTTACTTGCACCAAAGAATTTGTTTGCTCGTACCGAACACGCGAATATTCATGCGCAGATGCCCGAAGGGCAAGTTTTCAATATGGCTGATGCCAGCTGATGTGCCAGAGAAAGCAGCGTATTGTCGTATAGAGAATATGTGTCTTTTTCATTTCAAAAATAAATCCTAACTTCCGTGCAGAAATTTGCACCGAGAAAAAAAGTTACGGTGATTTTGTTAAGCACTTTTCGTTCATTTTAAAAGCATTTCGTTGTGATTACAGAAAAAGCAGTTGATATAACGAAACAATTTATTTGGCTAAAAAAAAAAACAATTTATTAAGTACTGTTTTTTACTTGTATATATCAAACAATTTTGTTGCTCTTACCAAACTCCCGACCTTGCATGCACAGTAGGGTGGTCCACAATTTTTTTCGAATTTGTATGGGGACACCCCAGGAATTTGTTCAAATCACGACAAAAATAAAATCATTTTTTTTTGTTTTGCAAAAAATGATATTTAGGGGTGCCGCAAGCCCCATGAAGTTTAACATGTATTTCCCATAAGAAAAAAAGACATTTTTGTAAATATTATTCAGAATCCTCAATATTATCTCACTCGAGTTACTTAAAATGATTCTTATAGAAATTCCCTGACTTTCGCATTTTTGTTTCAAAATCCGTGACTTTCCCTGACTTTATGATTATGACTTTTTTTTGCGGTTTTTTCAGTGAAAATTATTTCTCGCACATAAAAGACCATTTCATACTAATGATTAGATGTTCACATAAATTGTTCAAGCAATTTATTATTGTTTTTAGCCATTTTCTCATAGAATGGAGTTAGAAAGACGGGTTTTTTTCCAAAATTTTCCATTTTTTGTCCAATTTTCAATTAGACATAAGTGATAGTTCATCAATGTCAACAAGAGTTATTGTTTTAAAAAATTATTAATAATGTCAATAATATTCTCTTAGAAAAATGACAAAAAATTGCAGTTTAAAAAAAATCACTTTTAGTCAAATTTTCAATTAAGATAAGTTGAGTAATTAATTAGAGTCAAGAAAATTAATTGTTTAAACAATTTA
>JAABKJ010001668.1:0-30048 GCA_011634705.1 Andricus grossulariae
ATATATAATATTTAATATATATATATATATAATACGTATACTCTTAGTACATGTGCGTGTTATAAATGGCAATGAAGGAGCGAGGACGAGATCGATATCGAATTTATGATACTAATTACCAAGGCTATTAACGGTACTTATAATTATCAAGGAACGCCAGCGCCCCTTTTTTCTTTTTTAAGTTTTAACATATTTATTTTCGTATTAGACCTCAAAGGTCTTCTACTTTTTCTATTCTATCTACATTATCTACGTGTCATTATTATCCTTACGTAATAACGTGATAACCGTCATGGGTATAGTTATATATCGTTTAAGGCGTGAAAGGACGTGTTTTCAAAATTTTTTCAGGATTTAGCTTCTTAATTTTGTGGCGAAGAATCATTAGTAATTCAACATTTTGAGCGAGTGCAAAAAAAGGGGACACAGGGTGTCTACTCGCCTGAAAAACATGGAAAACCTGGATTTGTCAGAGAATTTTTTCGAGAGCGTACTTAAATTTGGTTGCAATTGTTATACAAAATTAAATAAAAATATTTTTTCATTTGTAAAAATAGATTTATATCAATGGTTTTAACTTTTTCTTGAAAATTAGATCTTTTTTTTTTTGTTGAAAATTACTTTTTTAACTGAAAATTCAATGATTTGGTAGATATTTTTTTCTATATTGACTGGAAAATCTTTCGTAGTTGGTTGAATTTAACTGTTTTTTATTAAAAATTAAAATCTTTTTTGGTTGAAAAATCAACCATTATATTTTTCGTTGAGAATTCATGTTTTTGGATGAAAATTCAACTATTTGGTTGAAATTTAAACTCTTGTATTAGAAATTAATTATTTTGGTTGAAGGTTCATTAGTTTAAATGAAATTAATGTCTTTGGCGTTTGTTTTTTTTTAAATTAATTTTTTTAACGGAGAATTTAATAATTCCATTTAAATATTTCACAATTTTATTTGAATATTCGTCTCTTTGGTTGAGAATTATTTTTTAAACTGAAAATTGAACTATTTAATTTTTTGTTGAAAATGATATTTTTTACCTGAAAATTCACGTATTTTGGAGAAAATTCTTCTTTTTTGTCGAAAGTTAATCTTCTTTAATGAAAATTCCTCTTTTTGAATTAAAATTCAACTACTTCGTTAAAAGATTCATAATTTCAGTAAAAAATTCATATGTTGGAAAATTTAACTAATTTGTTGAAAATTCCTTTTTTTTGGTTGAAAATTAATTTTTTGATTAATTACAAATTTTAATTGAAAATTGTTTTTTTTTCACTTAGAAATTCATGTAATTTGGTGAAAATTCGTCATTTTGGGTCGAAAATTAATCTTCTTTATTGAAAATTCCTCTTTTTGATTTGAAATTCAACTATTCCCTTAGAAGATTCATAATTTCAGTTAGAAATTAATTACTTTGTAGGAAAATTTAACTAAATTTGTTGAAAATTCCTTTTTTTTCTGGTTGAAAATTAATTTTTTTAACTGCAAATTTAACTATTCAAATTTTAATTGAAAAGCGATCTTTTTTACATAAAAATTCATGTATTTTTGTGAAAATTCGTCTTTATGAATCGACAATTAATCGTCTTTGTTGAAAATTTAGTTTTTTGGTTTCAAATTTAACTATCCGAGTAGGAGATTCAGAATTTTAGTTAAAAATTCACCACTTTGTTGGAAAATGTAATTAATTTGTTAAATTTTTTTTTTACAATTTATCCATTTTAATTGAAAATTTGACTATGTGGATGAAAATCCATGTATTTTCTTGAAATTTCGTCTTGTCTGGATAGAAAATTCATCTTTTTGATTTAAAATTCAATTTTTTGCTTAAAAATACATCTATTGTTCAATAAAGTTACTTTTGCCTGGACAAGTCTTGAGATACCTGGAAAGAACCTGGAATAGTCAGGGAATTTTTTCCCTGGACTTGAGTAGACACCCTGGGATGAATATAATTATTTCAAGTTGGAAATTAGTTCACAACTTTTCTATATTTTAAAAGTTTTAAATTAAGTTTAATTAGAAGAAACAAATATGTATTTTAAAAGCTGATAAAAAATACTTAACAAACTCGACAGACCTGCTGTATAAAAAAATTTGTGTAAAGTTAGTTTTAATTCGAAAATATCAGAGTTAAACTCAGATTTGGATAAATTTTCAACAATTAGTTATTGTAAGTTGATTTTGTAACAATTCAGCCTTTGTTTTATGTCACAATCTTGTTTTAAATCTTGCTGAAATCGTCATTTATTCCGGCTAATGGAGTCACGTCAGTTTATTGAAAAGATTTTAAAATTTTAGTTTTATTCGATTAAGATTCTGGAATGTGAATAGTTAATGTCCTAATCTCGTTAACTCGAGTCTAATTAAATGATTTTGTAACTTTACATGTCTGGGAGAAAAATCGTCTAAATATTTGTCTAGTCAATATTGACTATCATCTGCTATCTTTTTCTAGCATTCAGTGTTTTATTTCAAGTGAACTCGGAAAGGCTTCTACGGATTGCACCGCTTTTACTTAAAATCTAAGTAGCTCATGAGTCTCTTTTCCAAATATTCTTTAAATTTTTAAACAAATATTTAATCCATAATTTTTTATACCAATTCTAGATTACCAGTGGGAATTTTGTCTCACACTTAGACGTTAAGCAAAATCGGTGCAGGCCTCAGTTCACAAAGATGTTTTCATCAACTGAATTCCTGCAAATTGTTTTTGCATTCAGTTTAAAATGTCGATTCTAGGAGGAAGTGATGCCATTTCTACTTCCAGCGAACGCACCAGCGTTTAAGAATATCTCGACTTGGAAGGTCAGAAAGACTTGAAAGTCGAAACTCAACTCCGATGAGGAGTTTGGGTTTAAAGGTCATTGGCTCAAAATGAGGATTTGATGATCTACTCGTCGACGAGTTCCCAGAGCATCAGGGCAGCATCTGTGCCACCGACGGTGACGACGTTTTGGTCGTTGTATAAAAATCGAGCACTGGCCACAAGAGAACTGTAGACTTTTTCCTCGACGTATTCGGCTTTTGCACTGGTACAAGGATATTTGAAGAGCCGAAGGTATCCTTCAGCGTCTCCACTCACGAGCATATCGTGAGCCGCTGAACGACTTGCTGTTGTCAAAACTGTAGTCAGGGGATAGTAACGATTGTTCCACATGCCTGGAATTAAGAATTTTGTCAAAAACTTGATCTTCGGACATTTCCAGGGTAGCTACAGTCAGGGAATTCCAGAAAGTCGGGGAAAGTCAGAGAATTTACAACTGGTTATGGAAAGTCAGGGAATTCAAAACTGGCCAGGAAAAGACAGGGAATGTCAGGGAATTTAAAACTGGTCATTGAAGCCAGGGAATTTAAAACTGGTCATGGAAAATCAGGGAATGTCAGAGAAATTTAAAACTGGTCATGGAAATCAGGGAATGTCAGGGAATTAATAACTGGTCATGGAAAATCCAGAAACATCAGGGAACTTAAAACTGGTTATGGAAGTCAGGGAATTTAAAACTAGTCATGAAAATCAGGGAATGTCGGGGAATTAAATACTGATTATGGAAGTCAGAGAATGTCAGGGAATATAAAACAGGTCATGGAATTTAAAACTAGTCATTGAAATCAGGGAATGTCAGGGAATTAAAAAGCGGTCATGGAAAATCAGGAAATTAAAAATTGGTCATGGAAGTCAGAGAATTTAAAACTGGTCATGGAAATCGGGGAATTAAAAACTGATTATGGAAGTCACGGAATAAAAACTGGTCATGGAAATCAGGGAATTTAAAACTTGTCATGGAAATCAGGGAATGTCAGGGAACTAAAAAGTGGTCATGAAAAATCAGGGAATTTAAAACTGGTCATGGAAGTCAGAGAATTTAAAACTGGTCATGGAAATCAGGGAATTAAAAACTGGTTATGGAAGTCAGAGAATGTTAGGAAATTTAAAACTTGTTATGGAAATCAGGGAATGTTACGGAATTAAATGCTGGTTATGGAAGTCAGAGAATGTCAGGGAATTTAAAACTGATCATGAAAATCAGGGAATGTCAAGGAATTTAAAGCAGGTCATGGAAATCAGGGAATTAAAAACTGGTCATGGAAAATCAGGAAACATCAGGGAATTTAAAGCTGGTTATGGAAGTCAGGGAATTTAAAACTGGTCATGGGAATCAGGGAATGTCAGGGAAAACCTGACAGATTTGGGGAATTTTCGATAAACTGAAGTTAGTTGAGGATTCAACTATTTTGTTGAAAATTTGTCCTTTTTTATTTTTGTTTTTTGTTTTGGTTTAAAATAGAATCTTTTTTGGTTGAAATATCAACTATCAAATTTTTCGTTGAGAATTCACCTTTTTTGGTTGAAAATCCATTTCTTTGGTTGCGAATTTAACTATTGGCTTGAAAATTCATGTATTTTGTTCAAAATTATTATTTTTTGGTCGAAAATTAATCTTCGTAGTTGAAAATGTATCTTTTTGGATAAAAATTCATTTCTTTGCTTGAAAATTAGTTGTTTTTTTACTGAAAATTATTTTTGCTAACTAATACTATACCTATTCAATTTTTTGTCGGAAAATTTTTTTTTTCTAAAAATGTAATCTTCTTGGTTTTAATTTTTGTATTAAAAATTTAACTATTCTATTTTAAGTTGAAAATTTCTTTGTTTTAGGTGAAAAATCAACTATTTTGTTGAAAATTCGTTTTTCTCTTGGTTGAATTCAACCGTCTGTGGTTTAAAATTAAAACCTTTTTTGGTTGAAATATCAACTATTGCATTTTTTGTTGAGAATTCATCCTTTTTGGTTAAAAATTCATTTGTTTGGTAGAAAATTTATTTCTCTAACTGAAAATTTTAATTGTTGGCTGAAAATTGATCTTTTATAGTTGAAAATGTAACTATTTTGTGGAAAATTCATGCATTTTAATGAAAATTCATCTTTTTGTTTGAAGATTCGCCATTTTAATTAAAATTTTATTTCGTTGATTGAAAATTTAACTATCTTGTTGAAAATTCGATTTTTTTAGTTGAATATTAATTTTTTAACTAAAAACGTAACTATTCCATTTTTGCTTGGAAATTCAACTTCTTTAGTTGAAAATTCAACTGTTTTGCAAGAAATTCGTCTTTGTCTCTTTTGATTGAAGATTCAACTAATTTGTTGAAAATTCATGTATTTCGTTAGAAATTAATCTTTTGTGGTAAAAAATTAATCTTCTTGGTTTAGAATTTATGTTGTTGGTTGAAAATGTATCTTTTTGGTTGAAAAATCATTTCTTTGGCTGAAAATTAGTTTCATTTAACTGAAAACTTAACTATTTCACTTTTTGTAGAAAATGTATCTTTTTCGATAGGAATTTAATCTGCTCGAAAAAAAAAAAAACCGGTTTGTTAGAAAATTGATCTATTTCGTTGCATTTTTTTTTGTTGATAATTTATTTTTTGAATGAAAATTTAACTATTCTATTTTATGTTGAAAATGTATCTGTTTTAGGTGAAAATGCATCTGTTTTGTTGAAAATTCGTATTTTTTGGTAGAAAAAAATCTCATTAGTTGAAACTTGATCTTTCTGGTTAAAAATTTATTTCTATGGTGGAAAATTGAACTATTTGTTTGAAAATTCTTTTCTTTTTATAGAAAATTCATCTTTTGGGTTGAAAATTGAAGTATTTGGTAATAAATTCATTTTTTTGTTGAAGATTCATTATTTTAGTTAAAGATTCATTTTTCAAACTAAAACTTGACTATTAGGTTGTAAATTCTTTGTTTTTAGTTGAAAATTTATTTTTTAAACTGAAAACGTAAACATTGCATTGTTGCTTGAAAATTACTCTTTTTTAGTTCAAAAATAATTTATTTGGTTGAAAACTCGTCTTTTTGGCTTGAAAATGAAACATTTTGAATGAGATTTTTTTCTTAATTGAGTGATAAAACATTCCTGGTTCAAAATTCAGTTTTTTAGGTGAAAAATCCTCGTTTTGTTTTGTGGTTGAGGATTCAATTAATTTTTTGAAAATTCGCGTTTTTGGTTTAATTCATCGGTGGAAATATTAACACATATCACTTTGGTTGAAAATTGGACTATTTTCTCGAAAATTCCTTTTTTCCTATTTGGTTGAAAACTTGTATATTTTTTGTTTATCTTGCGTAATTTGTGGATGACCTCTTATCAAATTCTGTATGACTGTTGTCAATTAAAGTGTTCACAATAAATTCAGAAACAAACATTGTTTTGCATCAACATTACTGACCTTCTAGGTGTAAGATTGTTTTTATACCTAAAAGAAAAATTTAGAATGGGCAGGGAAAATGAAAAATTGGTCAGGGAAAAGTTAGGGAATTTCGAAATTGGGATTTTGTAGCAACCCCGTTTTCTAAAGAATCTGAAGCTTCATATAAAGCTTTTCCTTCAATTATAAATTACCTGAGACCATGTATCCAACTGTACAATTGTAAGTGTACCATTTGACATCCTTCATAACGATAGGACTCTTTTCCGAAGACAAAGATTTAATATCCCCTGCGAGAGAAAAAAATAGGAAAATGAGCAAGGTGTTTGCTAATGATAAATTCCTACCTTACCGATATTGAGACCGTTCCACAGCTCAAGTGGTTCGTGTCCGTGCTAAGGTTTTAGAAGGTGCTAGACAGCAGAACATTTTATTGTTATATTTTTAACAGTTTTTTTACTAATAAAATCAAACAATTTTTAGATTTTAACGTTGACAATTGAACTGTTTCAATTTGAAAGCCTCAGCAGTTGAACAAATTTAAACGTCAGATTGAAACTTTATAAACTATTTTCAATTGTAAATACTTTCAAATTAATGGATTCTTAATTCAACTCTTTTATTCAATTAAAAATATTATTCTTGTCTAAAATATACAATTTCCAACCTATTCAATTTGAACGTTTTTAATTAGAAAATAAAATGATTTCTAAATATCGATCAATATTTGGCTGTTCATTTAAAATGAGCAATTATCAATCGAATATTCAAAACTGAATAATTTGAAACTGAATTCTTACGAATAGAAAGTCTTAATTTTTTTTAATTTTGAGGAGTGATAAATTTAAACTTGAAACTTTACAATTTTAATTGTTCCATTCTACAATTTTTTAATTTGTACGTAAAAGCATTATTTTTTTATATTTTGAGCATGTTTATTGAGCTGGAACGGAGGAAATTTTGGTTTTTAATTTTTTTGAATTTGAGGAGGCCCTTTTTTGTTTATATCGTTTTTATTGAATTGGAAGGATGACATTTTTCTTATTTTTTTTTTATGAATTTGAAGAAGGTATTTTTTTGTTTAAAAATTTTTTATCCTGTTAGAAGGGAGGACATTTGTCTTTTTTTTTCTGAATTGGAAGAAGATATTTTTCGTTTTTAAGATTTTTATCGTACTGGAAGGAAGGGAATTTTGGTTTTAATTTCTTCTGAATTGAAAGGGGGAAATTTTATTATTTTTTTTTTTTGAGTTGGAAGGGAGGACATTTTTCTTATTATTTTTTCTGAATTGGAAGAAGGTATTTTTTTGTTTTCAACATGTTTCGAGTGGACGGGGGCAAATTGGGTATTTTTGATATTCAGATTATTTTCAATTTTGTACTGATTTGGAAGAGGGACGTGTTTTACTTTTAACGTTTTTATTAATGTGAGTTGAAAGGGAGGATTAGTTTTAATTTAAAGCATTGAAAATAATAGCGTTATTTTATATTTTTTATCTAGAAATTTTTGAACTGTTCAATTTGTAAAAGTTAAAAATTTTTAATTTGAAGTTTATTGTCATTTAATGTAAAATTGTTCATTTGGAAAGTGTTAAAAGCTTTTATAATATACGTGTAAATTATTGAGTCTTTTAATAAAAAAATTATGAAATTAAAAATTGTTTAAGCGTCAATCTTAAAAGTTTAAAATTTAAAAGAGTTCTAATTTGAGTGCTTTAATTTGTAGTTCAGTTAAGATTACTTCGAATGAGAAAATCTTCAGTTTTCAAACTTTGAATTCTTTAATTCCAACGACCCTGGAAAATTTTTGCGAATCGGAAAAAAATTGGGGAAATGAACGGAGATTTTTTTCTTAATTACAACGGCCACCCTCAATTTAATGGCGCCATAAATTTTTTTTAGAAAACTTAGCACGGACACGAACCATTTGATTTGTAGAACAATCCTGAAATAAGAAAAAATCTTCACTTTCAAATGGAAGACTTACAAAAGACCAGATCGTAGTCTTGAGTCACAGTTTGCAAGAATCGACTATCAGAACTCCAATCCAGTTGAGCTAAAGGTTGAGTTCCTCGAATCTTGTTACTCTTTTTGTAAGAAAATCCATCCCTTGATACCCTGAATAGATAGACGCTTCCGTTCTGCGATCCCATCGCTACCATTTCACCGGCTGCAATAAATTTGAATTCGATTAAATTCAACTTGGATTAAAAAGAAACTATTTTTTTTAAACTTGTGTGAATTTAACTTACTAGGATTGTATCCGATACAAGATAAAGGAGATCCGCAAACTCTTAAAGTCGCAACTGCGGCTCCTGTATCAGCTGCAAGAACCAGCAGATGTCCCTCTGAAGAACCTGCAGCTAAAGCAACTCCGAAGGGATGGAACGCTATGCAAATACATTCGAAACCGACCTGGAAATTAACAGCAGAAAAAAGTCAAATTGGTAGCCCATCAATTTTTTCAGAAAATTCTGACATCGTAAATTATGTCGGGAATTGCGTAGGACACTACATCGGACAAGGGTTTTTAAATTCAATAAAAAAAAGGCTTAAAATTTCATCCTTTTAGGTTGAAAATCGAACTCCTTGGTTGCAAGTTGAACCACTTTATTAGAAATTCATTTTTGTTTGTTTGAATATTTCTAATTTTAATTGAAATTTTAACTGTTTGATTGAAAATGACCTTTTTTGTCGAAAATTCAACTGTTTTGTAGAAAATTCGTCTTTATGCCTTATAAATTCAACAATTTAGTAGAAAATTCAACTTTTTGGTCGAAAATTCAATTTTGTTGCTGTTGAAAATACATATTTTTGTGTTGAAAATACGACTGTTTAGTACAAAAAATATACTTTTATAAATTGAAAATCATTATTTTTTAATGAAAATTTAACTACTCCATTTTTGGTTAAAAAATTATCTTTTTTAGACTAAAAATTGACCTATTAGGTTAAAAAATCATCGTTTTTGTAGAAAATTAATCTTCTTGGTTTAAAAATTCACTATTTGGTTGAAAAATCGTCTTTTTTGACAGAAAAGTAATCTTCTTGTTTGAAAATTCAAACTAGTTGGTTGAAAAGTGGTCTTTTTTGGTAAAAATCTTTTCTTTTGGTTAAAAATACCACTGTTTAGTTTAAAATTAATCTGTTTTGGTCAAGGGCTCAACTATTTTGTTAAAAATTCGTTTTTTTTTTGGTTAAATTCAATTGGGTTTTATTTCAAATTGAAATCTTTTTTTGTTATATTATTTATTATATTTTCTATTGAAAATGTATTTTCTGAGGTTAAAAATTCAACTTCTTATTTGCAAGTTGAACTACTTTATTAGAAATTCATTTTGTTTTGTTTAAAGATTCCTAATTTTAGTTTGAAATTCAACTGTTTGATTGAAAATGACCTTTTTTGTTGAGAATGCAACTGTTTTGTAGAAAATTCATCTTTTTGACTCATAAATTAAACAATTTAGTAGAAAGTTCAACTTTTTGGTTGAAAATTTAATTTTTTTTGTAATTAAAAATTTATATTTTTGTGTAGAAATTGTTGATGTAATTTGTTGGCTTTAGGGACAAATTACATCAATAATTTCTACACAATTTAATTTTTGAGGGTCGATACAATCCCCCCAGAGATTATATTTTTGTGTTGAAAATACGACTGTATAGTACAAAATTCACTATTCTAAATTGAAAATTATTGTTTTCAATAAAAATTTAACTATTCCATTTTTTGGTAAAATTCATTTTTTTTTGTGGAGAATTAATCTTCTTGATTGAAAATTCAACTATTTGGTTAAAAATGTATAAACTTAGTGTAAAATTCGCCTTTTCTGGTAGTAAATAAATTTTTTTGGGTTAAAAATGCCACTGTTTGGTTGAAAATTAATCTGTTTTGGCTGAGGATTCTTCTATTTTGTTGAAAATTCGTCTTTTTTGCTTAAATTCAATTGCGTTTTATTTAAAATTAAAATATAGTTTGGTGGTAAAGCCAAAAATTAAAAATTAATTTTTTTTTTTTTTGTTAAAGATTTATAATTTTAGTAGAAAGTTAATCTCTTCCGTTGAAAATTTCCTTTCTTGTTTTAAAAATGAATTATTTTCACTGAAAATTTAAGTATTTGATTGAAAATGAATTTGTTATCAAATTTCATATTTTTGGATTTAAAATTCAACTGTTTTGTATAGAAAATTTGTTTTTTTTTGTCTTGGAAATTCCATAATTTAGTAAAAAATTCCACTGTTTTGTAGAAGATTCGTTTTTTCTTGAAAATTAATTTTTGCAAATGAAAATTTAATTATTTCCTTTTTGGTTAAAAATCGATTTTTAGTTTAGAAATTCAACTTATGTAGTGTGTTGAAAATTCGTCTTTTTTGGTAGAAAATTAATCTTCTTGGTTGAAAATTCAACTATTTGGTCAAAAATGTATGTAAGAAGAAGATTCGTTTTTTTCTTTAATTAGAAATTATTATAATTTTTCAAATCAAAATTTTATTATTCTATTTTTATTTAAAAATTGATATTTAGTTTAAAAATTCAACTATTTGGTTGAAAATTCATTTAATTTGTTGAAAATTTGTCTTTTTTGTTAGAAAATTAATCTTCTTGGCTGATAAATTACCTTTTTGGTTGAAAATGTAATTATTTGATTAACTGTTTTTTAGAAAGCTCATCCTTTTAGTTTGGAAATTCCACTATTCGTTTCAAAATTGATGTATTTTGTTGAGAAATCGTCTCGTAAAAAGTTAATTATTTAAAATAAATGCTTAGAAGTGCAAAACACAAAAATGCAACGTACGCACTTTTGATAAGCAGAACTTTAGAAATTATCTTATATTTAAATAACATGTATATATTGCAATTAAGTAATGATTATATAATGGTATCTAGGAACTTTTTTTGTGAAATTCAAGGCCCTTTTTAGGGTTCCCTAACCCCGGGCAGAAACACTTATAGTTTCGGTCGGAAGTCCATCCGTCATACTTTTTTCCAAGCAGGGGAAATGAGAGAAAATAAAGTAGGGGAAGTGATGAAAAATAAGGAGAGGGGAAGTAGAGGAAATGAGGGGAGGCAGAATAGGAGAAATAAAGAGGGTGAGTAGGGGAATTGAGGCGTGAGGAACTGCGGGAAGTGAGTGGTAATGAGGGAAGGAAGTAGGAGAACTGAGTGTAAGCGAGGGAAAGTAGGGGAAATTATTAGAAATGAGAGTGAGTAGGGGAGGGGAAGTGAGAGCTAGGGAAGGGGAGAGTTAGCTGGGGAAGCGTGGAGAGGGAGAAGAAGAGGAGGAAGAACTTGGTGAAGGCGGGGAGAAGCGTTAAGTGTGGGGAGGGGAATGAAGGGTGAGTAGGGATGGGAAAGTACGGGAGGGGGAGGGTTTAACGACTTAATTAACGTCTTAATAGGCTATGAAACCTTTTTTGTAGGCGCGCAGCGCCTACTTTGATTATTTTTTTCATAACAAGCCATGTTATTCACACCAAATTTTTGTTTTAGATCACGACGACGTAAACTACGTCTGAAAACACGTCGGAAACGATGTCAGAATTCACGTCAGAAACTACTTCGGTTGTTATCCCAGTTTCCAACGTAATTTACTATGTCGGATCCTACGTCGTTTCCGACGTGCTTTACCACGTCGTTTCTGACGTAGTTTAAGACGTCGGAATTTTCAATTGAGAGAAATTCTGAACATGATTTGATAATAATGGGATAATACCTGAGTTGTCCAGAGCAACTTGTGTCGTCTCCACAAAGCGATATTTTTATCGTGACCAGCAGTGGCAAAAACTTCGTCGTCTGGATGAACAGCCAAACCCCAAAGTTGCCTCCCATGGCCGAAAACAACTTGGTTAAATCTTCTTTGAAGCGAACCTTCCAAAATATTATTTCGAGTCGTTCCAACGTAAATGTTACCATCGTTTCTACCTGGACGTTGAGGATAAATAGTCCGGACTCCTCCAGCAGTTTCTGGCAACTGGACCATCATAAATTATCGAAATTAATTGATTACAAGAGATCAGAAAATCAAAAAATGACAAACAATAATTGAAACAATCAAGGGGCAGGTTTTGTGACGATTCGTGACGTAGGGGAGAGGAGTTAACGCAGAATGTGAGATCACACATAGAAAATATAAATGTGATTAACAATTTTTTGAAATGCTTGAGAAAATGAAAATTAGTGATTTTATTTTACAAGTAAGGCATCTATAATTCTAAATACAAACTTCACCATCTTTCCCCTATTCCCATCTTTTCCCCCTTCTCATAAGGATATCGTTTTTTCCTGTCTCTTTAAGAAACTTCCCCTTTTTCTCGTTTTTTCGCGTTTTTCCATTTAAAACGAACTGAATTAATAGAATCCAATATGGAAATCCAACTATTTTTCATTGAAAAGTCTACTGTTATATTTTTTCGTTCAGAATTAATCTCCTTTGGTTAAAAATTCTACTATTTTGTTGAAGATTTAACTATTTTCTTCAAAATTATGTGTTTTTTTTTTATTTGAACATTCATTTTTAACTGTAACCTTAAATATTCCATTATTGATTTTAAATTGATCGTTTTGAGCTTCAAATTCAACTTTCTGGTTCAAAAAGAACTTTTTTGTAAAAATTCTATTGTGTTGTAGAAAGTTCGTCGTTTTGAATGAAAAATTCACGTTTTTGGTTGAAAATTCGTATTTCTGGGATGGAAATTGATCGCTTTTAGTTGAAAATTCCACTATTTTGTTAGATATGGCCTTTTTTATTAAAAATTTAACTGTTTCGTAGAAAAATAAAAAAACTTGTTAAAAAAATCACACTTTTTGGTTGAAAATTCAACTTTTTTGTTGAAAATTCATATTTGCCGGTTAAAAATTCAACTGTTTTGCAGAAAATTCGTCTTTTAGCTTGAAAATTCAACAATTTAGTAGAAAATTCCACTGTTTGGTTGAAAATTCAACTATTTGGTTAAAATACAACAAATGTATCTTTTTCGTCTTTTTAGTTTAAAAGTTCATCACTTTAGATAGAAATTTGATCTTCTTTGGTTAAAAATTAATCTGTTTTAGTTGAGAATTCAAATATTTTGTTGAAAATTTGTCTTGTTTGTTTAAATTTAATTATTTTTGATTTAAAATTATAATCTTTTCTTGGTTGAAATATCAACTATTATATTTCTCGTCGAGAATTAATATTTTTTAATTGAAAATTCAATTACGCAGTTGAAAGTTGAATATCTTTGTTAAGAATTCAACAATCTGGTTGAAAATTTAATAATCTTATTGAAAACTCGTTTTATTTTGTTGAAAATTGTTTTTTTTTTTTACTTAAAAACTTAAATGTTCCATTTATGGTTGAAAAAATATTTTTTAGTTCAAAATTCAAATATGTATGAATATTTGGTTAAAAATGCAACTGCTTGTGGATAAAGTTAATTATTTTTTTTTTGAAAATTCGACGATTTGATTGAAAATTAAACTTTTTTGTTGATAATTCTTCTCATATTGTTTCATATTGAATTGAATATAGTACCTGTACATTAATTTTATTTTAAAGAATTTATTACCCTATCATTCCCCTATTTTCGTGAAAAATCAATCTATTTCCCCTTTTTTGAAAGCTAGCATTTGGGGCTGTGAAGTCTTTTTAAATATTATGCTTTATGTTTTGTTTTTCAGTTTAGGCCTTTATCAAATTAAATCTAAGAACAAATTTTTACTCTAAAAAGAGGTTGGGTGCTCGTATTCGTGGCGCAGAAGGGGAGGGGTGGAAAAAGTATTCAAAATAGTGTGACGTAATTTTTGAACGTTCCTAATTTCTTTTTAAATTAATAAAAAATTAATCGAATAAATCTAGATGTTTAAAAAGTTACCTTAGTGTCTGTTATTCGTTTGTAGTTTTGTAATGAATCCCAGGCAGCGATTTTTCTATCCTTTTCTCCACCGGAAAGCAAAGTTCCTTCTGAAAGCATCACTAGGCAACTAATACCCTTATTGTGAGCCTCAAATTCCATTCGAACAAAATAGGCTCCATCCGCATCGACGGAATAAACTGTAATAAATCCGTCACTATCGGCTGTGACGACGTCACCGTCTTGTTCGAATTGGATACTTGTTACGTGTGTTCGAGAAGGCTGAAAAATATTTTAATGATTTAAAAGTTATTAGATAAGTTTATGTACACTCAACTCCCGATATAAGATCGGTTGTGGGCATCTCTTGCCTGGGCCTTGATCCTAAATCGGGGAATCCAAACGTAAATAGGCAGGGTCGCCTGAACCATTTCTGTTGGATTTGGACGCATGATGCAACCTGATGCAACTAACGCGCTGATAGTGCGGCCCTCAAGCGGTTTGTCACGCTTGACTGAACACATCCTCTCTTTCGGCCACGCAGATCTTCTCAAAACCAAACTATGGAGGCCATAAGTTCTAGGAATATCGTAAACCGGGGATGGGGAATCTTATATCGGGAGTTGACTGTTATTTTAATTTAAATACTTTTAATTATACAATAAATTATTGATATTGATTATTTATTTATTTCTCTCTCTTTTTGTATTATGGGTTTATTTATTTTTTTTTTCATGGAGAAATACAATCTAATTTTTTTTCGCGAATACTTACAGGTTTAATAATATCTGTCCTTTCGAAGAACCCATCCTTCCTTCGATTCCAAAATGTTAAGTGACCCCGACCATGTGTTATCAGAAGATTGTCATCGAGAGGATGAAAAGCTGCCCCCGTCAAATCTTCCTGCAGAGTCTGTAAGTAAAAATATTTTTAAACTGCAGTCGATTAAATTTTAATCAATTAAATGAATTATTCTACTTTATTCAGAATTCTTCGAATTATTTCTTCGAAGTTGAATCCTTTTCAAACTTGAGAATTTTATAATTCACAGACTTATAATTTTGGCTGATCTTAAATTAAAAAAATTTCCAAATAAATACGGGTATCCTACAGATTCCCAATCATTTGAATTTTAGATCAAAGATTTTATACTTTGCGTTTTGAAGTATTGTTTTTTTTTCAATGTTTGATGCTTCGAAATTCAATAATTTTATTGTTGAATTTCAATTTTATTTCACTGTATTGTTTTCAAAAGTTCTTGATTTTTATAGCTAAGTAATCAACAAAAAATTTACTTGATACTATTCAATTTGTTAAAATAACAATTTGAATATTTTTAATTAATTGATTGAAGGAGATAATAAAAGTCGTCAAAATCCTATGATTCAAATATAAAAATCGTTGAATCAAAATTTGTTTTCAAGCTCTTCCGAAGTTTTTTTCCTAATTCAGTGATTCTCTAATCTGAAGTATTTTTAATTCTTGGCCTCTAACGTATGATTTTTTTTAGAAAAATTCAAATTGAAAGTGTTGAAAGATTTTTGAATAGCTTTTATCTTTTCAATTCAAAACTTTGGACCTTAATTTTTGTCAAATATGAAAGATTTAGGTACCAAAAAATGCATAAAATACCATTTTTCTAAGATATTTCCCAAGCAAAGCGAAAAAATTTTAAGATTTAAATTTAATTTTCATTTTCCTAAATAAAAAGAGTGGAGTAACGATATGGCTTGAAAATCTCGCAATCATTTTGGTTTAAAATCTGATTGGCTTTTTATTATTTGAAGTTGTTTTATATTTTGAACTTGAAATTTTGCAAATTAAATCTACGAATAATCCCTGTTAATAAGAAAAGACATGGAAAACTTTATGCTAATTGAGAAAAATTTGTGCTTTTCAATACTCTTGCGGAGTTGAATTAAAATTATCAAATTACTTAATAAATAACTGTAAATATTATACACGTTTTATGTTAGTGCTTTTCACTGGAAATTATTATTTTTTAAATCTTAATTTAAAATGATAAAATTTACAAGAAAGCTTAGTAGTAGTAGTTTTTTCACAGAAAATTATAATTAAAAATTATTTTTAACAATATTAGATTATGGTAGCGTTTTAAACTGAAAGTGGGCATTTTTAATCAAAATTATTAGGTTTAAAAGATTAACATTTTTTCAACAATTTACGTTTTTTGATTTTGTTAGCGTTTTTTCTATCATTTAGCATTTTTAAACAAAAATCATTAGCTTTTAAAAGTTCATAATCTTTGAACAATTTTAGGAGAATTTTATATAGAAAATTTCCATTTTGAAACAAAGATCGTTATAATATGAACAAGATTTAGAATCTTTTAACAACAAATTATTGGTATTCTGAATAAAAAATCATTAGATTTCAAAGAAAATTTAGAATTTTTAACAACTGTAGGTTATTTAGGCGCGTTTCACCTGAAATTTGTATTTTAAACAAAAAATCATTAAATTTAAATCCAATGATTTTTGTTTAAAATAATAAAATTTACAAGCTTGTACAATTTCGGATTGTATTAGTCTTTTTCGTCGGAAGTTGGTATTAAAAGAAAAAGAAATTAGATTTCAAAGAAGATTTACGTATTCAACAGCATTTTTCACAGGAAATCGGCGGTTCTAGATAAAAACATTAGGTTTGAAAGAACATTTATAATTTTCAACAATTTTGTTGTCATGTCATGTTTGAGCATTTATTTTAAAATTACTATTGTTAATAATAAATCATAGGATTTCAAAGAATATTTACAATATTTGAACAATAATAGGATATATTATTAATTGATGTTATGTTTTTTGACCAGTGAATTATTTTAAAAATATGATGTTAATGTTTTTTGTCTTCATGGTCGATAATTAATATATTATTTTTTTAATATTGATTACTAAAGGTATGAAACACAACTTTTTAGGGTTGTGAAAAAAATCTCTCTAGCTCCGCTGGGATTCAAACTCCAGATCTTTCAGATTTCCGGTCTGATGCTCTAACCAATTAAGCTACGGAGAGATGAGAAAATTTTCTTCACAACTCCTACAAGTTTGATGTCGACGTCATTCAATGTACTTGCAAGATATTCCAACATGAGATTGATTTTATTATTTGATGTTATGTTTTTTGACCAGTGCAATATTTGAATAATATGATGTTAATGTTTTTTGTCTACATGGTCGATAATCAATATTTTTTTTAATATTGATTATTAAAGTTGTGAAACACAACTTTTTAAAGGTGTGAAAAAAATCTCTCTAGCTCCGCTGGGATTCGATTTCCAGATCTTCAGAACGAAAGATCTGGAGTTCGAATCCCAGCGGAGCTAAAGAGATTTTTTTCACAACTTTAATAATCAATATTAAAAAAAAAATATTGATTATCGACCATGTAGACAAAAAACATTACCATCATATCATTTAAATAATAGGCTATGTTCATATCTTCGTCGGAAATTGGTATTCCTGAATAAAAATGCAACGGTTTGATTGCCCATATATTGTATAAATGTTTTATAATATATTAATTCTGAAGTAAAGATATCAATTTTCATCAATTATGAAAAATATTGTTCTTGCTTTTCTTTCATATTATTTGAGATAATATGTAGATTAGGGTTGTCCCAAAGTTCGACTTTCGATTTTTGGTGATTATTTCAACAATTCTAATTTGTTTAAACAATTTTTCCCCTGTTAATCGTGAATAATTTTTTTTTATTTAATGTCACAATCAGCGAATGTTAGAAGTAATCTTTTTTTTGTTCAGGATATTTGGCAATTGTTTAAACAATTTTAATTTGTTTAAACAATGTTTCATCTTGTAAATCGTAAGAAGTTATTATTTTCTGAAATTACTGTAGCAGGTAATGAATGTTAAGAGTGATATTGTTTGAGAAAGACAGTTTGCAATTATTTAAACAATTAATATCACTTGCTTCTTTTCATGGGAAAGATAGAGAAAATTCTAGTTTAAAAAAATGATTAATGTTTAAACAATTAGGGTAAAAGTTCTTTAATAACGAAATACTGAATAATAACTGACATAGTGTAAGAGACTAAAAAAAACAAGAGTCAGTAATTTCAAAATAAAATAACTTTTTACGATTAACTGGCGAGAAATTGTTTGAACAAATGAAAATTGTTTCAATAATTATCAAATATGTTAAGTTAGAAATATTATTCTTGAAATTCATCAACTGTATGACTTATCCCAAAAAATAATAACTATTCACGATTTGAAGGCAAAATAAAAATTGTTCAAACAAATAATAATTCTTTGAACAATTCAACATTAGATAGAAATTACTTTGAGACTTGTTGCTTATCAGCTAAAAATAATTCAGGTTAAAAAAATAGAAAAAAATACCGTCTTTAGCATGAATTTTACATAAAACTGCTATTTCGCATTTTTTTGGGGCATTTCCTGGGTACAATACAAGGGCGTTGGGGGCGGCGGGATTAAAATTGAAAGTTATTGAGTGTGAATTATTCCGGGAACATTCCTTAAATGTTAACTAAACTTTAAATTACAAGAAGTTAATAAAACGCACTTCTTTTTCCGTTTTTTCGAAAACAGCTTTTCCAATTTAAAATCTCGTGTTAATTTCGAAAGGGATTTGAAAAAAAATAATGGAATTTCTTTTTATGGAAAACAAACATATTGGGAGGGATCGATCACCAAAAATCGAATTTTTACAGGTATAAATTTGGACCACCCTAATGTAGATATGTACTACGATATACAACCATTTTCTGAGAATATTAATTTTATTTTTCAATTTAAAAATTACATAAGGAAACAAATTGATCGCGCGCTTACCGCGCGTGTTTCTTTCTCTTTGTATTTAAAAATCACTAAAACTTTTTTAAATGAAGCCGATATTGTTTGAATTTTACCGCCGATACCCAGAAACCCCTGTAGCACATGCGCAGTAATTTCCCACTTTCGTTTTTCCAAATTATTTTAATTTTCCTTCCTATTAATGCCCTTTCATGAGAAATTAAGTAATTTGAATCGTTCAGGTTGATTAGTTTTCAAGTTTTAAGCAAAAACGTGTCAAAATTCCTTTTGAAATCACTATTTGAAAATTCTGTAAATTTGCGTTTGAATTCCGATTTTTAGCTTGTTAGGTTGCATGCCTGCCAGTTGCAGTTAGTATGTGTTTGTTCTTACAACTGAAATCATCGTGTCGGGCTCCGGACTTTTAGCTCGAAAAAGGAATATTTTTCAATTCCTGTCGTTTAAATCCGGTTTGATTTGTATCTAGAATCAGTGCTAATTAAAATTTGATTATAATTTCGCAAAATCTCAGTCTATTTCTGTAGAATTTTCGGTTGAAATTCGCAAAGGCGTAGAAATTACTGTGGCGACTTTGAGGGGATTTAAATTGTCTTTTTATTGTGAAATTTTGTCTGAAAATAGGTCAAATCTTGATTTCAAAGGAGAACAATCGGGATCGTAATAATTTTTATAGTGTTTTTCTGTCGAGCAGTGTGCTTTTTTCTGCGAATTTGAGGGTTAGAAATGATCCTTCATTGTTGTTATTTTCGGGCGGGAAACCGTTACATCCGACTTTTTGACGAAACATTTTTTAGGATTTATGTGTCTTCTAAGAACGTGAATTTTAATTTTCAACTTATAAAAAGTGGTAAGTGAAAATAAAACAAGCTTTTAATTTGTTTTTGGAAATTATTTTACAAATTAACGGTTAGGTTAAGTTCGAAATATCTATCGCGAAATCTTGTAAAGAAAGTTTATATCATAATGGCTGCCATTTTTGTAGATAGTTGTATCTTAGATATTTTTTACTTTGAATTGTATTTTAGCCCTGAGTAGTAACTCTAGGCTTTATTTGTTCAAAACTGAATTATTACAAGTAACTAAGTTACTGAAAAGTTACGTTATTTGTAGCTTACAGGGTAACTTTGTTACTATTTTAAAAAGTAACTTGTAACGTTACTTTAGTTATTATTTTTGTAGTAAATTGTAACTTTAATTTTGGTTACTTTGAAGTTACTTTGTGTTTTTTGTATAACTCATATTAAGAGATGTTTATGAGTCAGTTATGAGCAGAAAATTAATCTCTTTTGGTTGAGGATTCATCTGTTTTGTTGAAAATCAGTCTTTTTTGGTTGAATTCAACTGTGATTCATTTCAAATTAAAATCTTTCTGGGTTGAAATAATATCAGCTGTTATATTTTTCGTTGAGAATTCATATATTTTGTTTGAAAATTAAACTACTTGGTTGCAAATTCAAGTATTTTGATAAAAATGTAACTATTTTGGTATAAAGTTCAACTATTTGGTTGAGAAGTAACATTTTTGTTGACATTTCATGTTTTCGGTTTGAAAATGCAACTGCTTTGAAGAATTTTCGTCTTGTTGGCTTGAAACTTTAACAATTTAGTGAAAATTTTGTTCTTTTTTGGTTCAAAATTAGGCTTTTTCGTTTTGAAATTTATCTCTTTTAGTAAAAAACTCTAATTTTGTTGTTGTCGAAAATTCAACTCTTTTGGTAACGAATTAGTCTGATTTTGTTGAGGATTCAGCTATTTTGTTGAAAAATTCGTCTTTTTTGGTTGAATTCGACTGTGTTTGATTTCAAATTAAAATCTTTTTTTTGTTGACATAATATCAACTATTATATTTTTCGTTAAGAATTCATCTATTCTGGTTGAAAATTCATGTATTTTGTTAAAAATTCAACTATTATGGTAAAAAGTTAAACTAATTTGTGGAAAAATAACAAACATTTTTGTGGAAAATTCAACTCTTTTGTTGAAAAGTGTTGTTTTTGTTTGGAAAATTCATTCTCTTTTGGTAAAATAAATTCTGAGGAGGGTTCAGTTATCTTGTTGAACATTGGTATTTTCTGGATTTTGTTAAAAACTTAGTTGTTTGGTTGAAGATTCCTAATTTTAGTTTAAAATTTAATTATTTTGTTTCAAATTCAGTTTTTTTTCTGTGGTAAAAAATTCAAATATTTTGGCAAAAAATTGAACTATTTGGTTAAAAATTAAATTTTGTTTGAAATTTAACTCTTTTGTAGTAGATTTGTCGTCTGGTTTTGAAAATGATAGAAAAATCAACCAGTTGGTTGAAAATTAACTTTTTTGTAGAAAATTAATATTTTCGGTATGAATATTTATTCATTCGGTTCAAAAATTCATGTATTTTTTTTTAAATTTAACTATTTTGGTAAAAAGTTAAACTAATTTGTGGAAAAATAACAAACATTTTTGTGGAAAATTCAACTTTTTTTGTTGAAAAGTGTTGTTTTTGTTTGGAAAATTCAT
The DNA here is from genome assembly GCA_011634705.1 of Andricus grossulariae. NCBI lineage: Eukaryota > Metazoa > Arthropoda > Insecta > Hymenoptera > Cynipidae > Andricus > Andricus grossulariae. The sequence continues at coordinate 21,362 of JAABKJ010001668.1, forward strand.
CTCTTTTGGTAAAAAAATTCTGTAGAGGGTTCAGTTATTTGGTTGAAAATTGGTCTTTTCTGGATTTTGTTAAAAATTTCGTTGTTTGGTTGAAGATTCCTAATTTTAGTTTAAAATTTAATTATTTTGTTTCAAATTCATTTTTTTTTCTGGGGTAAAAAATCCAAATATTTTAGTAGAAAATAGAACTATTTGGGTAAAAATTAAATTAAAAAGTCATCTATTTTCTGGAAAATGCAATATTTTTACATGTAATGCTAGGAATTTAAGGCTTTCAAATTGCTAAAATTAAATACGTCAGTAATGATTTCAATTTGAAATTTAATATGAAAAATCATTTATGGCTAATAAAAAGAAAGTCAACGAAAGAAGTAATTCTGGCGATCCTGCCGAACAATGCCGAAAAACAAAACTCGTTCAGAATCTGATACCATAGTCAGTTTTTATGAATTATCATCTTGGTTATTTTAATTTTTAAATTATAAAATTGAGGAAGTCCAGAAAGGAACTTTTCAGGTAACTTGAAGTTACATTATCTACTAACTGTAACTAGTTACAGTTACAAGTAACGTAACTGTAACTAGTTACTAAGAAAAAAGTAACTTACTCAACACTGCTCAGAATCCTTTATAAAAACATGTTTGTTTTTTAAAATGATTGAGGTATTATTTATCTAAGTGTCAATTGATAATTTGATAATCCACGTGTCTACTGATAATCTTTCTGTTTCTGCTTTTTCAGATAAAAGGGGATGAAAAATATTTGAATCAAATTTAAAGTTCGAAAAGGGACTTTTATTAATTAGAAAATTAAAAAAATTAAGTTTTGTCGCCACCCTGATATAATATTTTTGTCAGTAATTTATTTGCCTTCCCTATTTCTATTTTTTTAACTTTCTTTCTCCAGACAATTATATTTTTAGTTAAATGTTTTATTATTTCATTGAAAAATGAACAATTTTGTTAAAAAGTCGTTCTTTTTGTTAAAAATTCAACTTTTTTATTGAAAATTCGTTTTTTGGGGGGTCTAAAAATGAAACTATTTTGGCAGAAAATTAATTTTTTGTCAAAATTTTATATTTTGGTCATAAAAATTCAACTGAAATCATTCTTAGTTAAAATTTCAACTATTTTTTTGAAAATTCATATTTTTGGTTGAATTCAACTGCGTTTTATTTAAAATAAAAATATTTGTTGTTGAAAATAAACTGTTTTCTTGAAATTCATATTTACGGATTTAAAATTCGACTGTTTCACAGAAAATTCGTCATTTAGCTTGGAACTTCAACAGATTAGATGAATACTTTCCTTTCTTGACTCGAAAATCTTTATTTGTTGAAAATTCTTCTTTTTGATTGGAAATTTCATCTCTGTTTGAAAATTTAACTATTTTGTTGACATTTTTTATTTTTTTTTTAATTTTCAAACTTAACTTTTTGTTTAAAAATTTATGTATTTGGTTGAAAATTAATCCTTTTTGGTAGAAAATTAATCTTCTTGGTTGAAAATTTGTCTTTTTTGTTTTAAACTTCACCTCTTTTGGTAGGAATTTAATTATTTTTAATCAATGTAAACATTATTATTTTTGTTGAGAATTCATCTTTTGGTTGAATATTCAACTTTTCAGGTGGAAAATTCAACTATCTGCTGAAAAATTCGTCTTTTTGAGCTGAAAATTGTACTATTTGGTTAAAAATACATCTGTTTTTGGTTGGAATTTAATATATATATATATATATTTTTTTTTAATTGGACTATGTGTTTGAAAATTTACCTTTGTAGATTGAAAATGCAACTATTTTGTTAATAGTCCAACTATTAGGTTGAAAATTTGACTAATTGTTTAAAAGTTAAATTATTTTGTTGAAAATTCGTCACTTTTCTTTCAAGTTCAATTATTTGATTTTTAATTCATCTGTTTGGTTAAAAACTAATTATATTGTCTTTGAAAATTAACTTTTTTGTTGAAAATTCATCTTTTCATGTTGAAAAGTAAACTATTTAAAAAAAATTTGATTTTTCGTTTGAAAAATTCAATAATTTCGTTAAAAATTAAACTATTTTGTTGAAAATTGAATCATTTTGTTGGAAATTTAACTGTTTTGTTAAATAATCATATTTTTTGGTCGAAAATTCAACTGTTTGGATGAAAATTCATCCTTTTGGATTAAAAATTCATTTTTCATGGTAGAAAAGTGATATTTTTTGGTTGAAATGAATAAATAAAAAAATTTGAAATGTGAATCTGAAATTGTTTCATTCTGCTTATAAAAGATTCGATGTTAAAAATGTTAGAGTAAAATCAGGGGCAAGTCAGGAAATTTTGAAAATTAAGATTTTCCCACCCTGCAATTCTATTCAATTATTAATTTTTAAAACGTATCTTCTGATTCATTTAAACTAATTTACTTTAACAATATAAAAAATGGAATTTGGTTGAATTGCAAATTTTTCTTTGATTTTATTGATTCAAGTATTTTATCAACCCGTCCAATATTGTCAAGAGCTGCTATCTTTTGGGATTTGGATCTGCCTACTACGGACACATCTTCGAAGCTGGATGAACGTAAATATTTTTGACTACTACTACGAAAGTAATTTAATATAATTTAAATTTATAATAATTTTCATATATCATTTTCAGCTGCCACCGTTCCGATGAGGGAGAGCCGCGATGGTGAGTCCATTTTTGAATCCCTCCCTTCTCCAATCATGTCGAACGATTAATAAATCAAACCGTCACGGAGAAGGATTGTATTTTACTTTTTAAAATCGCATAGTTACTAATATTTAAAACTATAAAGTTTGATTAAAACAGAATTTAATTAAAATTATAGTTTTAACTAACAAGTGGATATTTACCATTTACAATTCTTAGCTCAGGTTATGGCATTACTCGGTTCTTCAAAGATAAATTTATTTCCTATATTATTTAAAATCTTAATTTTCTTTTCTTTCGAAAATTACTACAGTAAAAACTCATCAACCTTCTTAATAACTTTGAAGTCGAGAAAAGCCTAAATATTATACTTCAATACAAAGAAAACTTTGGGACAAAATTATTTTATCTTTTTTATTTGGATTTTGGATTACAATCATCACTTTTTTCTGTAAATTGATTTAAATCGTTTATAATAGTTTCAAGTATGACATGTAAAATCTGATAGAATACATTTTAATCAATAATGAATTAATTTAATAACTCGAAGATTAAATTTTTCCAATTTAGCATTTCAATATTAATCTATTCGAAAAATTACTAATCCAAATTACGATGGTTTATTTCAGCGTACACCATTTTAATTTTTAATATACCTATACTTAAGTATAGCACAAAATCTATTGATTTTTTATCTTCATTTTCGGGAATTTAAAACTGGTCACGGAAAGTCAGCGAAAACCTGACAGCATCAGGGAATTTTGGATAAACTGAAGTTGAAGCTAATTTTATTATCATGTTGAAAATTAAACTATTTTTTTGAAAATTCATCTTTTTGGGCTGAAAATTCATATATTTTGGTAGAGATTAAATCTTTTTTTTGGTTAAAAATCACAACTTTTTGGGTAAAAATTAATGTGTTTTGGTTGAGGATTAAACTATTTGGTTGAAAATTCGTACTTTTTGGTTGATTCATCATTTTAGTTGAGACCCCTTTGTTTCAGATTTAACTATTTGTTAAAAATTATTATTATTTTGGTGGAAAATTAATGGTTTTAACCGAAAATGTAGCGATTCCATGTTTGTTTGAAAATTTATCTTCTTCAGCTGAAAATTCAACTATTTGATTGAAAATTAATCTTTTATGGTTATAATATTAATCTTCTTGGTGACTAAGTCACCTTTTTGGTTGAAAAATAATCTTCTTGGTTGAAAATTGATCTTTATAGTTGAAAGTTCATTTCTTTTGTTAATTTTTCTTTTTTTCAACTGAAAACTTAACTATTCCATTTTTTGTCGAAAATTCATCTTTTTAGTAAAAATTTAATTTTCTTGGTTGAAAATTCATCTTTTTGGTTGAAAATTGAACTATTTCATTGACATTTTTTTATTGTTGAATATTCATCATTTTAGTTAAAAATTAATTTATTTAACTGAAAATTGAACTTATCCATTTTTTATGGAAAATTGATCTTTTTTGATAGAAATTTAATGACCTTGGTTAAAGATTTTTCTGTCTAGTTATAAATTTAACTATTTCGTTGAAAATGTAATCTATTTGGTTGAAATGTCATGTATTTCGTTGAAAATTTGTCTACTTTGTTAGAAAATTCATCTTTTGGATTGAAACTTGAACTATTTCGTTAAAAATGCATTTTTTGTTGTTGAAAATTCATCATTTTAGATAAAAATTCATTTTTTTGGTTGCAAATTTAACTATTTGGTTGAAAATTTGTTTTTCTTCTGGTTGAAAATTGATTTGTTATGCTGAAAAAGTAACTATTCTATTTTTTCTTGAAAATGTATCTTTTTTAGTTGAAAATTGATTCATTTAGTTGAAAATTCCTTTTTTCTCGTTTGTAGATTAATTGTTTTGAGTGAAAATTTAGTTCTTCCATTTTTGGTTCAAAATTTACCTTTTTGAGTTGAAAACTCAACTACTTGGTTGAAAATTCATGTATTGTACATATGTCTAACGTAATTTGTGGTTGACCCCTTATAAAATACTGTATGACTGTTGTCGCTGAAAATTTTAAAGATAAAATTAGAAACATTTATTTTTTTATTAACATTATTTATCTCCTAGTTGTAAGGTTATTTGTATAACTATTTAGAATGGTGAGGAAAAATGAAAAATTGGTCAGGGAAAAGTCAAGAAATTTCGAAATTGGGAATTTTTAGCAACCCTATAATTGATAGCAATATTCCGGGATTTACTGTGGTTAAATAATCAGTTTATTTGAACAGATATTAAATATATTTCAAACGATTAAATTAAAAAAAAAATTTCATCGATTAAATTAAAAAAATGGTGTACGATTTCGGGTCTTCAAGGTTCTGAGAAAAATGCCCTAACGTGGCTTGCAAGCTCAGGTGTTGGATACGTCCCGCGACATCGTCCCTAATGTAGGATTTTTACACCTGGGCGGTATGTGTGAGAACCGTGGCGTGAATGTGTTGGAATGATTGAATTTTTTATTTTTTAGATATAGCTATAGGAAGGTAGGTAATTTATTCTGGAATGAAAGTGTAATTTATTAGTAGGTAGCACTGGCATTAAATATCTTCGAATAAGGATATTCTATTCCAGATTTTTGATAAGATTTTACCAATTGCTTTTAATAACGCGAAAATGCTCGAGTTGAAAGTTTGTTTAGATATTTTTATTCATGTTTTTTTTAATCGACAGACAGAACTCGAGCGGAAATTCGAAGAGGGCGGAAGAGTTACCCGAAAAATGGCTATATGCTGAAGAGCCCCAAAAATGAAGAGGGGAACTTCTATCAAGAGCCATTTATTCAGAAATCAATTGCTGTTGATAGCTTTTTATCCACTTGTCACTATGTCGATTTTTGTTGTGTTTTTCCTTCATTCAATTTTTATTGTCTTTAGGGGCCATCCATATACCACATGGACAGTTTGGCGGGGGGAGAGGTGTCAAAAAGTGGTGAAACATTGTCCACGTGGTATATGGATGGTCGCTTAAGGAAAAAATTTGATGTAAAATGTTGGCCACTTGAAGCTACTCAATTTTCGATATAAAATGTTGTATCTATAAATATTATATAATTTTTAGGCCTCATAGACCGGTCCCTTTTTTCAAGATTTGGTCCCTATGGTACCCTATTTGCAGTCCATAATGGAACTTTAAAAAAATTTATAATAAGGTCAAAGCTTCCAAGAGGCAGACATTTTGAAAAAATAACAAAAATCAGGGAATTTCTGTAAGAAATAACATTTAAAAATAATCAGTGCTGCGACACATTCACTTTTTTCATAAATCATTTTTTAGTTACTTTTTTAAGATAAAGTCACTATAGTCACTTTCCTTTCAATAAATACCTCATGTTCTTATCACTATTCCATATATATTCTATACCTATTTCTGAATTATCTTGAATTATGTTGAAATATTTCAGGGTATTTTTAAAGATTCAGAGAAATATTTAATAGATTTCAATTATCTGAAGGGATTTAAAAGATTTTATCATATTTTTAGAAATTCTAAAGAATTTTCAAGAGCCTTTAAAAGTTTCAAGGGATTTCAAAATATTTCAACGAATTTTAAATATCCTAGGGAATTTTTAAAATTATTTTTATTAATTTAAAGGGATTTCAAAGCGCTTGAAATATTTTAGTATAAAATTTTTTCAAGAATTCCGAAATACGCGGAAGGATTTTACATGACCTATAAGGTTTTAAGATATTTTAAAAGATTTCAAGTGATTTTATAAGGTTTCCGAGGATTCCAATGATTGTAAGGATTTTTTAAAGCTCTCAAGGTACTTTAATAAAATTTCCACTATTTCAGGTAATATCGTCAGATTTCATAGAATGTCACGGGATTTTTAAATATTTTAGTGGGTTTTAAAGAATTTATTCACGAGAATTGACGTATTTTGTAGGGTTTCAAAGATTTAAAGAGATTTGAAAATATTTTGTGGAATTCACCCTGCATTCTTATTAATTTATCATGAATTCTTTCAAATTCTTTAAAAAAATTTTAATTCACTTAAATTCTTCTAAATTTACTCAATTAAACTTAATTCAATAGATTTTTTTTTTAATTTTCAAACGTTTTTATTGCCCATGATGATCAATTGATAAAATGATCAAAGTTTTTGAGATATTTTAAGGTATTTTTCAAATTTCTTGGCATTTTCAAAAGCTTTAAAAAATGTCAAGGGTTTTCAAAAGATTTTAAGGGATTTGCAATAATTTAGGGTATCGTAAAAGATTCCCAGGCATTTTCAAGAGTTTTTAAAAGTTTCAAGAGATTTCAAAAGATAGGATTTGAAATATTTTAGGAAATTTTAAACGATTCCCAGAATTTTTTTATTTATTTCAATTGTTTGAAGGGATTTCAAACACTTTGAAATATTTTAGGGCATTTAAAAAGATTCCAAGGCATTTTCAAGAAATTTAAACAATTTCAAGGGATTTCCAAGGGTTTTTATAATTTTAAGGAATTTTAATATTTTAATGGATTTTAAAGAATTTAGTCACAAGAAGTGAGGGATTTCGTAGGGTTTCAAATATTTCACGAGATTTTCAAATATTTTTTGCAATTCATTTGGAATTTGCCCTGAATTCTTATTAATTTACCTGAATTCTCTTCAATCCTTTTAAATTCTTCTAAATTAACTCAATTTTACTCCATTCTATGGATTTTTAAAAAGTTTTTGTTTAATTCTCTTGAAGTCTTTCAAACTCACCTTAAATTCTTAGGCATTTCATTAAATTCTTTTGAATGCCCTTTCAATTTTTCTGAACTCATTTCAAACTTCTTCAATTCAGTCAATTTTTTCACGTTTTTAAATTGTTCTCAAGTCACATATATATAATTGCTTTTTAAATTTATCTTCATTTTTAAAATTAATTTCATCGAATTCTTCTCATTTCTCTTAAACTGTAAATTCATTTAAATTTTACTGAAATCAGTGGAATTTTTTCGATTATAGTTTCTTTCAATTCATTTGAATTCTTTTGAATTTAACTTGAATGGTTTTGTAGTCATTAGTCATTTTTTGATAAAAAAATTAACAGGGTTTCAAAGATTTGAAGATATTTGAAATTATTTTTTGGAATTCACCCCGAATTCTTATTAATTTACTCTGAATTCTTTTTAATTCTTTGGAATTCTCTAGATTTTTTAGTTTACTTGAATTCTTCTAAATTTACTCAACTCTACTTAAGTCAATGGATTTTTTTGAAGAGTTTATTTCATTGATCCTAAAGTCTTTTAACCTCACCTTGAATTCTTAGGCATTTTTGGAATTTCTTTTGAATTACCTTGAATTTTTTGTAGCTCATTTCAAAGTCACTGAATTTAATTAAGTTTTTTCATATTTGAAATTGTTTTCAATTCATTTGAATCTATTTTTTTAAATTCATCTTGAATTTTTATGAATTTCATTGAATTCTTCTTGTTTACTTCAAATTCCTCTAAATTCATGCCAACTTTACGAAATTCAATAGAATTTTTCAAGTAAAATTTGTTGTCCAATTCATTTGTATTCTTTTGAATTTAAATTGAATTGTTTTAAAGTCATATGAATTTATCCTGAATTTTATACCCTTCAAGCGCAAAAAATACCCTATAAGCGTGAGAAAAAGTAGCCTTTGGTCCCTATATTTTATCACAAAGGATATGTGAGGCCTGCATTTTATATATAATAGATTGAATTGTCGCTCTCTTTTTTAGTTACACAAGAAACCAGTTTAAAGATATTTAAATTCGGATGGACTCAAAACTTTCAAGATACACATTATAGAATTCAGGAATCGATTCGTTAAACTCTAAATTATTTAAATCGTGACTCTTGATAAAATCTGTTAAAAATATCATCCCGAAATATAATTTATTTAAACGGTTTGAAACTATTACTCATTGGAAGTCTTCCCACTTGAAAAAGTGGATGAACAAAAGGACGTATAAAAGGACGTTCAAAGGTACTTATAAAAGGACGTACAAAAGGACGTACCAAAGGACGTCCCGAATTGGGATACAAAATGACGTACTTTGGTAC
>JAABKJ010001669.1:0-30045 GCA_011634705.1 Andricus grossulariae
GTGTTTGATATTTTAAGAGCCTTAAATGAGCCTTAAATTATGGCATTGTCAAAAATGTATTAATTTTTTTTTAACGACTTTTACGGGTATGGTGGTGCTAGCTTAGCGTTAAGCTAGCGCAATCAGCTTTTTTTATAGAAAAAAACATCTGACGATTTCCGGTGTTTGATATTTTAAGAGCCTTAAATGAGCCTTAAATTATGGCATTGTCAAAAATGTATTAATTTTTTTTTAACGATTTTTACGGGTATGGTGGTGCTAGCTTAGCGTTAAGCTAGCGCAATCAGCTTTTTTTATGAAAAACGTTGAGCATTAAATTTCGCAATAGGGCATTAAATTAGACTTAAATGAGCCCTAATTAGTGATACAGGTAATATTTCAATATTCCAATGGTGTTGTGCCAGCTTAACACACCTTAGCAAAATTCAAGGGCGCTAAATAAATTTCAGTAGATTTCAAGAAATTTGCAGAGGTTTTGAAGCGTTTGGGTTATTTTAAAATATTTCTAAGGTTTTCAAGGGGCTTTATCAGGTTTTATAAGATTTTACGGAATATCATCATTTTTGGATTACCAGAGATTTCAGCAGGTGACTACAACGCTGCCGCAACCATAAATGACACATAAATATTTTTTCAAATAAAATTCATGGATATTGAATTTAACAACAGATTTGTTTACTCTAAAATAGGATTTAAAGTTTAATTCTACTAATCGAAAGAAATATTTTCTTTAACTAAAGAAATAAATATTTATGAAGACACAATATTTTATTCATCTAAAGTCTAAAGAAATGCTTTATTGTTATAAATGCATCAAATACATCAAGTCATTGTATCAAATAAATATCTTTTTGACTTGATAATATATATTTTTGAATTACGTAATTATTTCATTGGTTCAAATAAACTTAAATACTTGATTCAAGTATGGAATAATAAATTGATTCAATTGCGTCTAGATCCATTTAAATAATTAAACTTATGGAATGAAATAAATATTTCTTTGAAGGATTCATCCGATTTAAATGAATGTAGATCTTTTCGGTCGAGGAAATCATTTTTTGAATGTATGGAATATTTATTTTAATCAAGAAAATACAGTAAAAGAATTAATTTCTTTAGATCAACAAGAGATGTCTGGTTCAAATAAAAATTACTCCTCTGAAAGAATATTTTGTTGATCATGTGAAATAGGATCCAAGTAAATGAATTTACTTGGTTCAAAAAATAATTTTTTTTGTGTAGGGATTTCTAAAGATTTCTACGGAGTTTAGGGATATGTACAAGATCAAAAAAATAGTTAAACCCTCGATTTATTATTTTTAAAATTGTATAACACTATTCTGAATGTCAGAATGAGTCCGGGACCTGTAATAGTGACTATCAATAGAACAGAAAAGTTTAATTAATGGAAATTAGGGGTTCTAAGAATTAATAATTGATATTAATTCTATAACAATTTAAACCGCTATATATTTCATTTGTGATTAAATACATACTTTATGTATCATAATTGAAATCAAGTGATTGTGCGAAAAATGAGCAGGAATGATATGCTATAAGAGATGATGATGAGGAGAAGGCGTCTCAATTGTAAATTAAATTCTCCATTAGCGGCTCATGATTGTCGCCATAAATATTAATTTACTGAATGGATCGAAATGCGGCATTGATGTTTCTTTATAGGATTTGTTCGTTTTTTCTTCGAAAGAAATGCGAACCTGTCGACGATTAACACGCGATGTATGTACTATGTACCTGCCGACGCGAGCAAACAGGGCTTGAATGCCGAATGCGGTAGAGGTAACTTCTCTGTGAGTTAACCTGTTTTATCCAACCTTTTGTCGCGATGGCATGGCACTGGGGCGAGTCTCACCCTAACTTCGACAATTTCACGTTCGCCACGAGAGCCAAGGGGTAATTAACTTTTTGCGTGCGATTCAAGAGGAGTCACGGAATAACAACCAACTCGACCTAATGGCCATCTCGTTTGTCATTCTTGGAAAGTAAGAGGTAATCGCGTCTCTTTCAAAGAAGAACTTAGAGAACACACGAAATTGCCCTCTTTCTATTTCCTTTTATCTTTCTGTTTTACTTCCTCACTTCTTTATAGGTCAAATTAAAAAAAAGGTAGTTTATGTGGCAGGCGAGCCATAGACGGAGCTGAAGGCGAGCCGACGATGAAGCTGAAGGTGAGCGGCTGCTTCTGCAAACATCACTCAAACTAAAAATTAAAGGAAATTTTCATCTAGGAAATTTCTGGAAATTTAAAGTACCCGAAAATGTAACATCTAAAAATTTTCATTTATGGTATTTTATCACATCGTTTTGGTCCAATCCCTACTCAGGAGCATTCTTTTAAAATGAACGTCAACGCGATAGTAAGGTTACCAATCCTGAAAACTGCCTTAAAAAGACTTTATATGGCGATTTTTGATTCACAGTTCGAACTGAGCCTTAACACTGCGGTATAAAGTCTTTTTAAAGCAGTTTTCAAAATGACCAATATAAGGTGCCACATTACGGAACAAAGAAAGGTATCAAAAAAGTGACCTTTTCATGCCCGCGACGGAAATTTTTTTTTTTCATTTGGTGAAAAATTATTTTGTCGAATTTTTCTATTTTTAAGTCAAAATTGTAAGCGGTTTCATCAGGGTGTTTGTAGGTCAGGGAAAACCTGTAAATCAAGGAAAAGTTGGGAATTTTTTCAATCAGGGAAAGTAGGGAAAAAGTCAAGAATTTTGAAAAAAATCTTGTACAAGTCAGGGAATTCGTATTTGCCTTGTATTTATATTTCAATTTTTTTGCAGTTGCTTCCTCCTGTCTGTTGCGAGCTCCAGTCTGGTTGAAAATTGAACTTTAGTTGAAAAGTCGCATTTTGGTAGAAAATTAATCTTCTGGATTTGAAATTTCTTCTTTTTTGATTAAATTTAAACTTTTCGGTTGAAATTGACTTTTGGCTTTATAGTTTAACAATTTCGATGCACTTTTTTTCCTTGACTGAAAAATCTTTATTCGTTGATAATTCGTCTTTTTAGTGGGAAGATTAATTATTTTGGTTGAAAATTCATTTCTTTGGATGAAGATTTGATTTTTGTTGTTGTTGAAAATTAATTTTTTTAACTGAGAATTTAAATTTTCTATTTTTAGTTAGACATTTATTTTTGTTATTTGCCAATTTAACTATTTGTTTAAAAATTCACGTATTTTTTTGAAATTTTTTTTTGTAGAAAATTATTTTTGAAAAAAAAACAATTTGCACCACAAAGCTTCAAAAGTTTTGTTTTTAAAATTCATCTGTTTTCGTAGAAATTCAATTTTTTTTGTGAAAAATGCACCTATTACATTTTTTTTTAAATTGATCTCTATGGCTTTAAAGTTCAACTGTTTGGTTGAAAATGCAAGTGTTTGGTTAAAAATTTAACTATTTGGTTGACAATATCTTTCTTGATTGAAAATTCATTTTTTCGGGTTCAATAGTCAACTGTTTCATAAAACATTCGACTTTTTACCTTGAATCTTCAACTATTTATTTGAAAATGCAAATGTTTTTGGTTGAAGTTTAATCTTGTTTGTTTGAAAATTCGACTGTTTGGTTGAAAATTTATTTTTGCAGGTAGAATATTCAAATATTTGGTTAACAATTCAACTATTTTGTTGAAGTCATATTTTTTGGTTGAAAATTCAACTGTCTTCTGAAAAATTTGTATTATTTAATTGAAAATGCAACTCGTTTTGGTTGAATTTTAATCTTTTCTATTTGAAAATTCGACCAGTAGGTTAAAAGTTCATTTCTGTAAAACCAATGAAAAATATTTGACCACTCATTTCGAATTTCGGGACAAGTGGATTAACTTTCAATACCATCAACGTTGAGATTGTTCAATATTTTGGAAATCTTCAACCTAATATTTAACGAATTAGTATTTAAATATTAAGTTTCTAAAAGCAGATTAACAGAACCCTAAACATTTTTTAATTGAAGAATCTTGATACAACTAAATTAAGAAATAGTGTTTTCTTTAAAAAACAAGATTTCAAAATCTTCTGATTATTTTTCTTACCGGTATTATTCAAGTAATCAAAGCAAGCACAAGTTATAAATAAAACGAAAAGTAAAGAGAATAATTGACAGGTTTAGTTAATTTAATGCACTAGCGGTTGAAGTTCATTATTTTGCGAGTATATATTCACAAAACATTTTATCACTTTTCAAACGATGATGATATAATAATAACACCGATATTATCAAAGTACCGTTAATGTCAGTAATTACGTGATACATTCATATGGAAACAATTTATTTCAAATTATGACATACTTTCGGCCACACTAAAGCTGTCACTAACGTGAGAATTTAATATGTTTAATTGCTATATTTGCATCATGATCATATTCGCAATCCGATTATCATAGATAGTTTATAATATCAATTTGAAGTTCCTATTCGCAAGAAAACATACTTCGTTACGCTTCAATAGTGCTTTAGATTTGCCTAAGTGATACTTAGAATAAACATTTTTCTAAGTGTGACTGAGTCAGTGCAAAATTTCTATCTGCCATCAGTAAATTATGAGGTTGTTCACGGTAGAAGTGACCATACATACTTCTTATTTTGCTCAAATGTCTAACGGACCGTTTAAAATCTATATTTTTTTAAGAATTCGTCCTTTTTCTCCTGTTTTTAAGATCCTTTCCCTCTTCATTTTGGTTAAAAATTCTACTTTTCAGTTGAAGATTGAACAATTTTGTTGAAAATTCGTTTATTTGTTTTGAACATTGATAGTTTTTTAATTGAGAATTCAGCTTTTAAATTTTTGATTGAGAAGTAATGTTTTTTGGTTAAAAATTCAACTCCTTGGTTGAAAGTTGAACTTCTTTGTCAAAAATTCATTTTATTGGTTGACGCTTTAACTAGTTTGTTAAAAATGATTTTCTTTTTATTAAAAATTAATTTTTTTAAACTGAAAATTCAACTATTCCATTATTGGTTGTGAATTCGTATTTTTTGTATAAAATTAATCTTCGTGATGCAAAAGTCAATTGCTTTGCTGAAAGTTAAACTACTTTGTTGAAAATTTATTCTTTGGGTATAAGATTAATCTTTTTGGTTGAAAATTTAACTATTTTGTTGAAAATTTGTTTTTATTGCGTTGAAAATCCATTTTTTAACTTTAAATCCACCAATTAACTATTTGCTTGAAAATTCAACTATTAGGTTAATAATTAACATCTGACTGAAAATTCAACAGTTTTGGTTGAAAATTCAACTGTGTTGTTAAATATTCAAATTGTACGGATATAAATGTAACTTTTTTGTGAAAAAATGTGCCTTTTTGATTGACAATTAAACTATTTGGTTGAAATTATTTTTCTACCGACCGAAAAATCTTTCTTGTTTGAAAATTCAACTCTTTTGTTGGCAATTCATCCTCTTGGTTTTAAAATTCATCTCTTTTAGTAGAAATTTTATCTTTTTGTTTTAAAATGTAATTGTTTGGTTAAAGATTCAGTTTTGGTTGAGGATTTAACTATTTCGTTAAAAATTCGTTTGTCTTTATTTAAAATAAAGACAAATAAATTTCGATTTGAAATCTTGAGTATCTCATATTAAATTCAATATGATATTCATACATTAATTTTATGTAAAATATTTCATTCCCTTATTTTAGTAAAAAATCACCCTATACTCTGTTTTGAAAGCATGAGGGTGTGGAGTGTGTTAAATTATTATACTCGTATGTTTTGTGTTTTATTTTAAACATTTATCAAATTAAATAAAAAAAACTTCAAAGGGTGGGGTGTTCGTATTTGTGATTTCACCCTCGAGGGTTCAAGCTTTGTATGGTGATCTGTGACGAAAAAGGGGAGGTGTGGAAAAAGTGTTCAAAATACGTAATGCCTTCAGGGGCTGGGGGTGGTTATCTCGCATGTTGCGCTTATGATAAAGTTGCATACACTTACTAAAAAAAGGCGTTATGTATTAGGGGGGGAGGGGGTCAAAATGTTCAGAAAAAAGCTATACGTATTTTTTGAATATCCCTTGATCATATTCTTCTAAAAAGAAAAAAGCAGAAAAAAACAAGAGAGTTCTTTATAGAATACGAGTATCCTTTACTAATTGCAATCAGTACTGCAATTACTGAATTACCAGACTATTTCCTTCCTCGTATTGGTACTGAACCCGATATAGTGTTTCCGCTTCTGAAACTCTCCCTTAATTCCTGTCATCCTTCTCATTTGTGCGACTAACGACTGGTCCAGTGCGGATGCAGTCGAGTTTAGACGACTCGACCGAAAGCGCAATTCACATGCGAGTATATGTACATAGCTATAGCGTCGAAACAATATCCGAAACAGGTTGCAGGGTACCTACGTGCCTTAGCTTACCGCAGATTACCCGTAATCCCTCCTCGGGATCGGGTAGCAGTTACATGCTTTCAGCGAGATACGAAACTTCCAATGCCTGAAGCCGGACTTCTCGTTCTCACTTCCTCCCATCCCCAAACGCCCCCACGCCACATTTTCTGCCACCCCAACCCCCTTGTATTTCATCCCCCCATCGTAGCTTTGAACGAACGGATTAAACCTATGTTCGAAAGCTGTACACGATTCGCGGGATAAAGACAGCAAGAGAAGATACATTCCTGAAAAGCTTGGAAAAAGAGAAAAAAGAGGGAAAAGACTTGGAAAGCCAAGAAAGACCAGGGAGAAAAAATGAGATTGACAGAAGTAAGACTGGCAGGTAGATTCCTCGTGGGTATAACTATAAACAATACCACCATTCAGAAACTGTATTATTTCTCTTTCTTTTTTCATGATGACTCTTCTGCAGTGTTTTTCCTTCGACCTATTCTCGAGTTTCTCACTTCATTCCTCCTTTTCTCTTATAACACCTATGCAGCTTGTGTCCCTTTTTCTTGGGGAGATGACAATTCCGCCCCAGCTACCTGCGTAGCGTTTCTTCACCACCCGGTTTCCCCACACTCACCCGAACTACTGCTGCCGAGCTTGGTCAGCGGGAGTCCTTTGTACCTAATGGGGACTAAAATGCGGAATATAATATTTTTTTAATTCAGCACTTGGTAATTCAAAAATATAATATTATGAATCTGCGAACTGTAACGATTCCAACTATATTTTATTTGACCTCAAAAGTTGAAAATTAAAGAATAAATATTCAAGGTTATGTGAATTTTTTTCGAAAATCTGTCAGTATATTTTACTCAAATCGACTGCAGTAGCTTTAATTTATTGGTGTGAATATTTTAATCAACTTAAGAAAATTTCGGAAACTAAAATTTGATTAGATTTGAAAACTTATTAACTAACATCATAAATTTGGTTTATTTCTTAAACAATCACATTGCTCAAAATTATACTTTATATACTGAATTTTAGTTGGCACGGGTTCCTATTATTAATACCTGCAGTTTCGAAATCTATTTTTGATTTGTGAATTTTTGTAATGTTCGGATTCCTTTAATTTTTAACACTGAAGCACTTTTTACTTATACACGTAATTCAAATTTCAAGTACTGTTAACTGCGAGTGATATTCCTGCAATTGCAACTGAAAATATATTTATGAAAATCCTTTTTATTCTGCTATTTATGTGTTGAAATATTATTTTGAATTAACTTTCATAGACAAATTGCATAACATTTATCAAAGTATCCCAGACCCTAAAGTTATACATCGTGGAAAATGTTATGTATAATTTTTTTTTGTTTCATTTCTTTTTTGTATGAAACAAAAATAACATTTTTAAGGCAAACTATTGAAAGAATAATGTTGAGCAATGAGATTGGTTAAGCACTAAGCAACATTTATTATGTTTGTTAATGAGTTTCCAAATTAGGCTAGGAATGACACTGTTCATACTTTTGCACTGGGAGTGTCAAATCATTCAATGGTAATTTTGAGAAATGCGATAGTTTAAGAAATAAACCAAATTTATGATGTTGGTTAATAAGTTTCCAAATCTGGCCAAATATTAGCTTCCGGAGTTTCCCCGAGTTAATTAAAATATTGCACTAATAAGGTAAAGCTACTGCAGTTGATTTGAGGAAAATATAGTGAAAAAATGTCCTTAAAATTTCACATAGACTTGAACATTTTCCACTTTTTAAGTTGAATTACCTATTGTTGGAATCGTTATAATTCGCAGATTTCGAATATCATATTTCTAAATAACCAATGTTTAACTTAAAAAATGCTATATTCTGCATTTGAGTCATCATTAGGTAAAAAAGGACGGACGCTGACCAGGCTCGACGGCAGCAGTTCAGCTGAGTGAGGGGAGGTAGTGTAGTGGGGAAATTGTACGCAGGTAGCTGGGGCGGAATGAACCATTACCCTTTTTTCTTGGAGGACCCTGTTTGAGCGAATATTGCGAAAACAATAGAAACTAATTTGAGAAATGTTGCGAAATCAACAGAAAGTACCTATAAAATCATAAACGTGCGCTGGTGATGCGGAAAATGTGAATATAGGTCCAGATACTATCAAGAATACCACCATTCAGAAACTCTGTATTATTTCTCTTTCTTTTATTCTCCAAATAGTCTAAACGATACCACCTTTCAGAAACTATTTATTATTTCTCTTGCTTTTTTTATTATGACTTCTGCAGTGTTTTCCCTTCAACCTATTCTCGAGTTTTCCAATCCATTCCCCCCTTTCTCTTATTACACCCATGCAGCTTGCGCCCCTTTTTTGATATACGACTGATTGGCATCCCTGAACATAAAGGCTGAACTCAATCTGGCAACGAAAGGAGAGCAGAAACAAATATCAGAACTATATTGGAGGGTGTCTGTGTGTAATTTTGAAATTAGGATCTACGGCTGAGGATCTAATATAACAAGCAGGGCTTCGCTTCCTCAGTTTTTCTGCTTTTTCTCATTTTTCTTATAGAGATTAGTGATATTTATAAGAATGGCGTCAAATGACAAAACTGCAGAAAAGATCGATCCTCTTTGAGTTTTTTTAACTCACGTAAAAAAACACATATAACATGTGAGTTTAAAAAAAATTGAAGTGGATGGACCTTTTCTGCAGTTTTTCCCAAAATGTTCTTCTCATTTTGCAACACATGTTTCAACTCTTCCAAATTTGGAAAAAAATAAAAGTTTTGAATACTAGATTATTTTTCTTGCCAAATTCCAAAATTAGTTTAAAATTGATTAATTACAAGTATTTCTTGGAATTGGAAATATCAGATTTTCAAAATATGACGTCATGCAAGGAAATATTGATTCACGCAAGAGAAACCATTTCTCCAGAAATACATTTCTGCGTTTCAACTATAACTACCACTAGTTTGAATATTTCCTATTTAAGCATCCAAACCTCAATGCTTTCAACCATAAAATAATCCAAACTTGGATGTTCGAACTGTTCCAGATTGGGTTCATTATAAGTTGAACGCATTCGAAGGGGAACTCGGAAGTTTAAATGCTTGAAAGTTTAATTAAATGATAAGTGGATAATAATGTGCATTTTACACGCCAATGAATACAATTTAAACATTTATTTTTATCAAAGTATTTATTTTCGAGAGTATCCAAAAATTACGTAAGGTTCCAAAAGCAACAGTTTTGTAGAAAATTCATATTTATGGCTCGATAATTCAACAATTTGGTATTAACGCAGTTAATTTTTCGATGGGAGAACTACATTGGTAAACATTTATTTTTTTCAGCTAAAGATGAATCATTTTAGTTAAAAATTGATTTCTTTAATTGGAAATTTATATATTTTCTGAATGATTCGTTTTTTTATCAGTTAAAAATTTGTTGTTTTTTTTTTTAATGAAAATTGAACTATTACATTTTTGGTTGACAATTTATCTTTTCTGTTGAAAATTAAATTATTTGGTTGCAATTTCATGTATTTCCTTAAAAATTCGACTTTTTGGTAAAAAATTAATCCCCTTTCTTGAAAATTGATTTGTTTGGTAGAAAATTGATGTATTTGGTTAAAAATTCGACTGTTTGGTAGAAAATTTATCCTCTTCTTTGAAAATATAACTATCTGGTTCAAAATGTATGCATGCATTTTGCTAAAGATTTGTTGTGTGTAGAGAATCAATTTTTTATGTTTAAAATGCACCTATTTGGTTGGAAGTTAATCTTCTTCATTAGCTAAGAATTTGAGTATTTTGTTTGTTTGCTGGTTGAAAGCTAAACCATTTTCTTCAAATATCATTTTTTCGTTAAAAATTCATGATTTTGGTTGAAAATTCATCTCTTTTGGTGAAAATTTAAAATTTATGCTAATAATTAGTTTTATGGTTTAAAATTATTTTTCTTTAACTGTAAATATTGAACTGAAAATCCACATTAATGTTTCAAAATTAACTTTTTTATTGAAAATGCAAATGTTTTGTAGAAAATTCGTATTTTTTTTCTTGAAAATTTAACTGTTTAGTAGAAACTTCAACGTTGTTGAAAGCTCGTTTTTTTTAGTTTGAAATGTTAACTATTTGGTAGAAAATGTATGAAATTTGTTGAAAATTCAAATAGCTGGTTAAAAAAAAGATGTACTTTATTGAATATTCGTTGTTTTTGGTAGAAAATAAACTATTTTCTTCAAAAATGCAATTGTTTGGTTTAAAATTAATCTGCTTCAGTTGAGGATTCAAGTGTTTTCTTGAAAATTTGTATTTTTTTTTAATAACACTATTTTCGATTCAAAATTAAAATACTTTTTGGTTTAAATATCAACTATTACATTTTTTTTAATTCAACTTTTTAGGTTAAAAATTCAACTCACTGGTTGAAACTTAAACTGTTTTTCTTCAAAATTAATTTTTTTTATTAACATTCATAATTTTAGTTAAAAATTTATATCTTCGGGTGTAAATTTAACTGCTTTGTTGAAAATTCGTTTTTTGGTTGAAAATTAAGTTTTCAGCTGAAAATTTAACTGTCTGGTTGAAAATTCACCTGTTCCGTAGAAAATTAACTTTTTTATTGAAATTTCAAATATTTTGTAGAAAATTAAAATATTCCGTTAAAAATGTTTGTATTTTTTCGAAAATTCGTCTTTCTTGGTAGAAAATCAATTTGTTTCGTTTAAAATTCAACTATTTGGTTGAAAATATATGGAGTTTGTTAAAAATTCGTCTCTTTTACAAGAAAATTATATCCTTTTGGTTAAAAACTCATCTTTTTTATAAAGAAATCAAATGATACATTTTTCGTCGAGAATTCATCTTTTTGGTTAGAAATCAACTACTTAGTTAGATGTTGAACTACTTCGTTAAAATATAATTTTTTTCGTTGACGATTCATAATTTTACATTAAAATTCTTCTCTTTGGTAGAAAATCTAACTATTTTGTTGAAAATTCATCTTTTTTTGTAGAAAATTAATATTTTCTACAAAAAAAGATAACTATTTTTTATAAATCTCCTTTTTTTGGCTTAAAATTTTAACATTTTGAATTACATTATTTTTCTTTATTGTCTGAAAAATCTTTTTCGATATAAAATTGAACACTTGTTAAAAATTCTTCTTTTTGATTTAATATAATCTTTTGGTATCTTTTAATAATCTCTTTATGACGTAATAATCTCTTTTGTAGAAATTTCATCTTTTTAGGTTGAAAATTCAACTACTTGGTTCAAAGTTGTTTTTGGATGACTCCCTAAATAGACAAAAAAAATATTCAGTAAAAATTACATAAGATAGGGCCGGGGTTCAAAACTCACGGACTCTCAAAAAGGCGGGTACGTAATTCAAAATTTCAGAAAAAACTGTACGTAATGCGTAATTTATGCATGGCCCCTAATGAGAAAGACATCAAAGCTCTACAAAGAAGTATTTTAATTCGATTCGTTTTATGATAAAATATAGATTCTCAGTTCCTAGGATAAAGGCATAAATCTCGCAAGCTTATAAACTCAGGCGTTACTTTGATAGTCATCAATTATTTCAAGGTAATGATTTATAGCATACAATGTTATAGAAGTCATAACTGATCAGCCGCATGTGTCCTCAATTCTTGAAAATAGTAGGTTATATCTCATTAATATTACTATTATTCTATACCATCATGAATGGATAAATATATTCTCACAGGCAGGCAGTAGCAACCGTATAGCTAATAGGAACGTCTTATGCACCTGTCACTTGATATGATAGTAGACTCGTGGGACGTCACATTGGTTGACGCGAAGGCCTTGGTGAATATCACAGATCTGGCAGCTGAGTATGCATACAGTCTGATTTCGCATTTTATTCAGGTACATTCAATTCGAGCGTAACGATGCGATACTTGAGACCAAAAAATGTATTAAATTACTGTTATTTTATATTTATATTTATATTTATATTATGTAATATATATGAATTACTGATCACTGACAGAAACATTTTTTTTGTATTACGGTATTGACCAGATGTTCATAAGTACGTAAATAATTTGATATTAATTCCTTTTCCTCTACTGTGGTCTAATTTCAATATTTTTTTAAATATTGATTTTATTTAATAACCATAGCTCCGCTGGGATTCGAACCCATGTCATCAGATTGACAGCTTTGTGCTCTGACCCACTAATCTACAGAGAGTACGAGATTCATTTTTCATAAACTGCTACAACCGAATCACGACTTAATTTGCCTTGTAAGATTCTAATTTCTTCTGATATGTTTTTTTACAAATCATATTTTCCGATCTTACGTTATTAATCGGACATTTTTAAATAAATAATTGAAGGTTAGTTCTTTTTTGTTTTAATATTGATTTTATTCTTAAGTTGTGAAAAAATGACTACAGCTCCGCTGGGATTCAAACCCAAATTTTCAGATTGCCGGTCTGGTTATTCTCTACTTATAAATATCTGGTCAATATCGTAACATAATAAAACGAAGACCCGGGGGGGGGGGGGGCCTTAGTCCACCAAACCTCTTTGAGGAAATCGAAATCTTGATTTCAAGCATTATTTTAAGCATTATTTCAAGCATTAAATCACAATTAATTGAAATTTCTCAGGGCAAGTGGACATAAGTTGTTTTTCCCCCTGGGTCTTCAAATATGATTTGTACAAGAGCATATCAAAAGAAATGAGAATCTTAGAAGACTTAGAATTACATCAGAGTTCGCTTGTAGGAGGTTTTGAAAAATGAATCTCGTACTCTCAGTAGCTTAGTGGGTATAAACACCAGATCTGCAATCCAAAGATCTGGGTTCAAAACCTAGCGGAGCTAGAGTCATTTTTTCAAATTTTAGGAATAAAATCAATATTTAAAAAACAATATTGGTATAAAACAAATAGATGAAAAAGAATTACATGAATTTATTAATTCAAATAAATAATTCGATAAAAAACAGTTATCGACCTGTGGAAATCGCTGTTTCGTTATTAATAATTCAGAATATGTTTTATGTCGAAATAATAAGTAGGACTGCTTTTAGACCCTTCATATTAAGGTAAAATAATATTTATTTCCTTGTTTTTATTTACAATATAATGAATGAAACAAGTAACTTCAGAGTTACATAAAAGTATTTTTAAATTAAAAATAATGGTAATACCGGACATGAAGCTGATAATATAATAACCCTATAATAATATAGCCGGTATGGCCTGTTATATTGGGCAAATAAAGACTCAACTAGGCGAGAAAGATAAACTTTTAAATATTAAACTTAATGAAAAACTGTTTTTTACCGGACGGCATAAAGCCTCGGGGACATTTACAAAGTATATAATACTTTGTCATTATAATTAGAAATAAAACAACTTTATTTTTAAATTTTTCAATAATTCTGAAGTAATACGTGTATTGATAATGTTATCTTGAGCTTTTATCTAAAAGATATATCAGCATAAATGTAAAAAAATATGTTAAGGGATACGCTATCGGATGACATTAACTCATATTTAAATTGAATTTATTTTGATACAGATTAAAATTAAAATAATTTGGAAATAGGGTATTGTAAAAAAATAGGCTCAATAAAACTAAATATTTACAAAAATATACCTCCAAACACAAGCGTATAATATTCCAGGAACATGATATTAACAACTTTTTGATTTTTTCTTATAAAAAGAAAAATTTGTATTAAATCCTAATAAAATAATTTGAAAAAACTTTAATGTAAGTTATCGTTTCTCGAGTTAAGTAATGAACTTTTCTAATATCCTTAGGTAATCCTACAAAATATTTATAACAATATTATAAGTGCAAACTCAAAGATTCCTGAGCGTAGCTCAAATATGCAAATAAATTTTTTCATTACAATTATAATAGAAAAAGATTATTTAAATATCAATTTTATTTTTAATAACCAATTTTGTTCACAATTTTTGAGAACAACTAAACATGTATGGAACTTTCCCAGAATTAAATGCTTCATTTTTATCAAAAATGATTTTCAAATATATAATTCTTAATAAAAATTTACTTGAAATTCGCTCAGCATAACATTTATAATTTTTACCAATAAATTATATAAAAAATTTAATTATATTCTTACTTCTTTAATGAATGCTAACAAATTCTAGAATAATTGTTTAACATGCATAGTAAACTCTAAAAATAGCGGACATGTAAATTAAATTACAAACAGAACTCATTACTATTTTTAACTGCTACGTAGTCCAATCGCTAAATAGAAAAAGACCCATTTTTATTTGAGAAAAGTAATTTTTCGTTTTTTTTTTTCGTTTTTCATTAGCTTAAATAAGCATTAATTAAGCACATTAAGAAATATTCAGCAATTATTTTTTATGAAGAGAAAATAAGTAATCCTAGGATATTTTCAAGTTATATTTACAACAAATAAAAATTTGTTTAAATGAAGGGTTATTATTCCAATTATACCAAACATTATTTATTAATTATTTCATATATACTTGAACTGCCAACTTGAACACAAAAAATAGTTAAATGAACAACTTTCGATATTTCAAAAAATTAAAATAACTCTGGAAATAATAAGCATTTCTTAATGTTCCTGACTTAATTTTGAAGGTATATCTTCATAGTATTTTGTTAGATTATTAAAATATTTTTAGTTTTTTTCCCTAGATTATACCCTCGAGTCACATTTGGTGCCAAAATGACACAAAATTTCAAATAGTTATTGTTTATACATGATTTAAAAAAATTCAAAACAATAATATTTTTACAATTGTTACTGAAATTTATTAAAACATGGTAAATAATTATTTTAAAAAATTGCACTTATCAACACATTTTTTTACATTTTGCCACTTTTTTGTCCAAGAACTTTAAAAAATGTGAATTATTTCAAGAGTTATTCAAATTTTTTGAAAACATCGAAATATTACGTTTTTTTTCCAATTCATTTTGTAAAATTGACATTTTTCTTTCAAAATGGGTTTATTGAACACTAGTGATGTGCAAAATCACTTCAATTCGGGTTTCGGGTTCGCAACCCAACCTGAAAACTTGAAAATCCGAGCCAGTCCGAAAACCCGAACCGGCTTGAAAGTTTAATTAAAAGATTTTTTTTAATTACCTGCAATTTTCGGTAATTTATGGTAAGTTCCCGATACCAAGGAGGTATCGCGTTCCTGGCGTAAATTTCCTTTTTGTATGTTGAGTCGGGATCATCGAATTCAGTAATCTTCAGATTTTAAGTTTAAGTGTAAAGTAGAATCGATCTGTTTTATCAAATTAACAATACTTGTGCAACTTTCACACCCTCTCTCCAGTCGAGCATGAACTAGCAGCAACATCTTGGGAAGCTTCTGCTTTATATTAATGAACCTAATCATATAAATTTAAAGGGATTTGTCCTTGATAATCTTCCCTAACTGCTCGGGAACGAAATTAAAAATAAATTTTATAAAAAAATCCCGTACGTAACAGTTTTTGTACGGGATATTCAACTCAAAGTTACGCTTTTATAGTAAATTTACTAATTTGTATGAACATTCAGAAACGGTATCTGAAAATTATAGTTTCCTAAAATTCCTAAATGGAAACAGAAATAAAAGTTATCGTGCCCGAAAGAATTGCACAGTTAGCAACTGCGAACTCTTCGCTTCTCGATCGCGTTCGAAGCGGACAAAGCATGGTAGTTGTGTCATGAGCGGCAAAGAACTGCAAAAGGTTGTGTTAAATTATAACGAGGCAGTCAACCTATTTTTTCTGATATTGAATGTTTTCAAGCGTATAAAGGATTCAAAATTTGCAAGAGAAGAAAAAACGGAATAAAGTGTTGAAATCGCGAAAAAAGACAACGAGCTAGAAGCTCGATTGATGAGCGAATTATCTTAGCAATAAAATAGTTGTAAGGTATTGCAGTCATCTGCCTCGTAAATAAACTTCTAAAAAGGTACATGAGGACCGTAAGTGGTTGAATAGCGAGTCTGCTATTTATGTCAAATGATGCCATCTTGGCTACATAGGTTATATCTATAATTTTGATTCGTTCTGTTGGTTCATTAATTTTAATATAATTGTTATATAATATTCTCAATTAATTAAATGTGTTTATATTAACTTCACTCATATTAAAACTAATGAACCGAAAAAAAATTTAATCCCTTGAAATGTTTAGTTTCAGTATCAGAAAATTCCTAAATTGTAACAAAATTTTCTGAAACATGTGCCTAAAGCTTTATGCAGTTACCGTTACTGGAATTTCTGTTCCTGGATAGGAAAATTTTATAAACGGTTTCTGCATAAAGCTTTAAAGACGCCTCTCGGAAAATTCCTACGGAAATTTCTAATAGTGTACCAAGGGGACCTTGTATTGCATATGGAAGTAATATTGGTGACAGGACTACTATAGTACTCTTCAATCTTCCATCTAGGATAGAGCTTCAATGGGCGCCTCGCGTGATTAACTTAACGAGCTGCGGGGGCTAATTAATTGGACTGCTCCGCGAATATTAATCGCTCCGGGTACGTTTATGTGGTAAGACGTACCGCAAGATTAGAATCTATACTGGCTCTTCCGATACTGAGTCGCGCGAGGTGAAAGAAAAGGAGGAGCACTATAAAGAGAGAGAAAGGCAGTTAGTGTCTCTGCAGGGAATACCTCTCTGGGTTTCTCGTGGGTCGTAAAGGACAGGTAATGAAATCGTAGCTTCTGAAATATCTCCCAAGAGCTGTTTTTTAACTTGTTGTACAACATAATAGCTATTTATGATAATTCGACTCTGATACCGGCAGCCTTTCATAAACGCGGGAACAGATCCTGTCTATCAGACGCATCTCTCTGGAGGTCAAATGCAGATTTCTACTAATTTTGACAGCGATGCTTATTTAGTTACGGTAGAAACATCTGTCGGAAGGATCGAACTTTGATTAAGAGTCGGTCAAACTTAGTTAGACAGGTTATTACTATCGGAAGGGATATTTAATTATTTTTTTTTTATGATTGATCAAAAGATTGTGTCACATTAAGACACCATGTTTATGAATATATTACTTTCATTCTAGGAAAGGTTTTAGTATCATTTTAGTGAGGAGAAAATAAGATTTATCGCAATAATAGAATTTTTTGTCGTAAAATTACAAAGTTGTTGACTTTCGTGGTTTGTATTGTAACTTTGTAACTTTGTATATAATATGTGGTTAACAAATCTTTTTAGCTAGGTTTAAAAGTTCGTTTGAACACCTCAGCACTTTCTACTGATAAAAGTACAACAGAAAACAATTCAAGAAGATCCAAAATGGAAAAATTGATAAACAACAGAATTGAAAAATGCTTATGTTCTAATTGTTTTAAATGTTTCTTTATCAATATATTTTAACTAATTAATTATTAAATTATAAACTAATTAATTTCATAAATAATATTTTGATTTCTCATTCTTATCCATTTTTTGTAGCATATTCTTTTCAGTATATAACCCCGATTGTTCACAGTATTTTTCCATGTAAGCTAAAAAGAAATAATTTTAAAAACACAGACATGACTTTTGGGAAAGGCTGTGTCTAGCCGTCCTTAAAAATTGGGGGAGTTGGTAAAGGTGATGGATTGGGACGAATAGCCAAGCTTAGGAAAAATATTTTACTAATCGTCACGAATTTTAGGATAATGAGACACTTCGATTTAAAAACCTACTTCTTTTTTTGTTTCCTTAGACTTTTCCATTTATTTTTAATGTATTTCCATCAGTTGAAAGCTCTCAGATATAACAAAAAATGTTATTGTCAGCTAACAAAAAGGTTATAGTGTATTTTTTTATGTTTAATTTTTTAATCATCAACCCCTTTTTTCATAACTCAGCTGAGGATTATAAAACTATTGTAATAATAGTGGTAATTATTAGACCTCACTATTATTTTATATTCATAACAACTGCTAATTGATACAAAATTCGCAAACCCAAACCCGCACCAAAATAAACTTGCTACAAAAAAAATGAATTTTTTTCAAGTTTAACTTTAAAGATGAACGAATAGAAATTATCTTTTGTAAAGACTCTGTTCTTATTTTATTTTAAAATACGCCAAATTTTTTCGCTTGAGACTCGGAATTTATTGCCAAAATTTTGTTTCTACAACCACTACTAACTTACATTTCTCTGATACGCCGTTTTCGTATTTTATTACATATTAAGGTGGTTTCGTGAGAAATCGTTTTTAAACATCTTTTCTGAAAATAGCTCGAAATCAAAAAGTGTGACATCTTTGCCTCTCTTTCTTGTTTTTCTACTTAAATTCAAACCGAATTAATAGAACCCAATAAGAAAATCCAACTACTTTTGGTTGAAAATTCATTATTTTTTGGTTAAAAAGTCTACTATTATTTTTTGTAGTTAAAAATTTATCATTTTTTATTAAAGTTTCATTATTTATCTGAAAAATTATTTTTTTTTGTTAGAAGTTTAACAATTTTGATAGAAAGTCATCTTTTTTATTGAAAATTCATAATTTCGGGCTGGAAATTCAACTGTTTTGTAGAAAATTCGCCTCTTTAACTTGGAAATTCAGCCATTTGGTTGGAATTTTGTTTACTTTGTCGATTTTTAATGAATTCAACTATTTTTAATTTAAAATAATAATATTTGTTATTTTTGTTTGAAAATTTACCATTTTAGTTGAAAATTCATCTCTTTGATTGAAAATGTACTTATTTTGAAGAAAATGTTCTTTCTTAACTGTAAAATTTTTTTTGGTTAAAAAATCAAATATTTTCTTCTGCTTTTATCTTTTTTGGATGATTTCAACTGTTTTTGCATGATTTCAACTGTTTTTGCATGAAAATTAAAATATGATTTGATTGAAATATCAACTATTACATTTTTCATTAAGAATTCATTTTTTTTTATCAACTACTTGGTTTAAGGTTGAACTACTTTGTTAAAAATTACTTTTTTTTGTTGATAATTCATAATTTTACTTTATAACGTATCTTTTTTTGTAGGAAAAGTAACTATTTTGTTGAAAATTAAATTATTTTAATAGAAAACTAATATTTTGGGATTGAAAATTCAACACTTGTATTGTAAAGTTAACAATTTTATTGAAAATTCCTGTTTTTGGTAGAAAATTAACTTTCATCATTGAAAATTGACTTATCTTTCGGATTTATTTTCTTGATTGCATTTTTAGCGATTATTTCGCTGTCATAATATCCTTCGAATCTACAAATTAGCAAATAAATCGTTCAGCAAACATTTGAAATTGGTGTTATCAAAAAGAAATCTCTTTCAAAACATCTTGTTTTCTAGTCTCAAATTTCTGTTCGTGATTCTTAAAAAATGAATCGAAACTATGTAGAAAAGGGGAAAAATCGGCTCCAAATTCTCTATATGAAGTTTTTTTATGTGATTTTTCAAATTTTAGGGGAGGAAAAAGGGGATCAGATAAAAAATCAGACTGTCTATGATCCCTGTAATTTTCTGAACAAAATAATGAAATTTTATAACCGGTTCCTTGATCACCTTCAATTCTGAATTTAACAACTATTCGCACTGAAAAATCACAGATTTTGGTTTTTATTTAGTTATTTTATCAGCTTTGTGGAAAAAGTATGAAAATTGTTGAAATCATATTGGGTTGAAGTGCCAATTTGGATGACGGGGAATTGGCCGTTTGTATTATGAAACACCAGAGCAGCAATTACACGAGTACCCTCAGTGCAGTTTATCTTAGCGAGTATTTGATACTTTGAGCGTTCGGGTTGATTCACTGACGCAAAATCATTTCGTTAATTGCTTAACATTTTACGCTCGTTTATTGACCAATTCTTTTCGCATGGTTCTCATTTAAATTTTACGATGCGTCATGTTCAGACTCTCTTTGAAACATATGAATAAAACTTCTTAATTGCGCACGCAAAACATGGTTTCGGATCGAATGCTGTTTTTGATAGAGATGCGTTTAATTAATATGTTCGGATGAAAAAAATTATTTATGGGTGAAAATCAAAAGGTCGGAATAATTCGATTTTGAATTGAATGAGATAAAAGTATTTGGGAAACTATCTTTTTTCTATTCACATTAATTATAATCAATGTAAAAATAATGAATTCAAAATAAAATTCTTACTTTATTGATTTTGTTCGCATCCCTAATTTGTGTATAATATTTACAGAAACGGGCTAGGATTTAATATTATTCCAAACATTTCAAGGGATTTTAAGAAATTTAAACAAACTTAATGGAATTGAAAAGAATTTCCTAAACTTTATTAGGATTTTAAACGATTTCATAGGATTTAAAAGGTTTTAGAGTATTTTTAATGTATCCAAGGAACTTTAAGAAATTTCAAAGGATTTTTATAAAGTATTTTAATATTTTTATTTTCTAAAAATTCTATAATATTTCTATAAATTTCAAAGAATTTCACAGGAATTAAGGTTTATCATAAGATTGCAAAGATTTACAGAGATTTTCAAATGTTTCAGAGTCATTCACCGGAATTCAAAAATTCCATGCGGTTTTAAAGAATATCCTTGAATTTCGGAAGATTTGAAAAGATTTATAAGATTTTAGGATACTTTGAAAGATTTAAAGGGATTTCAGATAATTTGCAAGATAATATCCAAAATAATTCAAAAGATTTGTTAAGGTATTTCATATCAGTATAATCATATTAGAATTATGACTTTTTTCCATCATTCTGCAAAAAATATCCATAAAACAACGTTTTTTTCGGAATTTTTTAAACTACTTCTACCTGCAAAATCATTCAACATTTTTTAGGTTTATCGGGGTAAGCTAAGTTATTTGAAAATATTCCAAGGGATTCTAAGGAATTTAAAAAGATTTTCAAATATTTCAAAGGATTTTAAAAGAATTTCTACGGATTCCTCGGGTTTTTATGAAATTTCGAAATTTTAAATGCTCTCAATAAGGTATTTTAAACAATTTTCCAGGATTTCATAACATTTAAAATATTTTAAGGGATTCAAGGAGTTTTATAATATCTTAATTTAATTTCAAAGCATCTATTTACAAGAATTAAAGAATTTCAAAGCATTTCAAAGGATTTTAAAGATTTAAGGGCATTTTAAAATATTCTAAAGAATTTTCAACAGCTCAGCAAAATTTCAAGGTATTTCAAAATATTTCAAAGGATTCGAAATATTTGAGAGTTTTCAAAGCTAAAAACTAGATTGCAATAATTTGAAGGGATTTCAAAGTTTTTGAAAGGTTTTGAATTATTTTTCAAAACTCCAAGGAATTTACAAGAGCTTTGAAAATTTTCAAGGGATTTAAAAAGACTTCGAACGATGTGCAATATTTCAGGGCATTTTAAGAGATTTGTAGACATTTTAAATATATTTAAATAAATTGGAGGAATTTAACAGGATTATAAATATTTGAAGGTAGTTTGAAAGATTTCGATGAATTTTCAATCCATTAAAAAAATATCGAGAAATATCCAAATATTTTAATGATCAGCAGCGAATTGTGGAAATTTTCATGAAGTTTTAAAGAATTTCGGAAGATATGGAACGATTTTGTAGGACCTAAAAGATTTTAAAATATTTAAAAAGATTCCAAGTAATATTTATAGAATTTTAACAGCTTTTATCATATTTCCGAGGATTTCAATGATTTTTATGGGTTTTAAAAGCTCTCAAAGTATTTTAGTTTTTCCAGGACTTCAAGAAATATTATTATTAGTAAAATATTACTTTAAATATATTTGAAATCATTTTTATATTCAAACATAAGGGGAATATGAATTATTTTTCGTTCTTCTAGTAGCTCCACTCGTTGCAAATAACTTTTGTGTTATCAGATGAGAAGATTATGCAAAACAATTATTTATTATTTTAAAGAATATTTTAATTCAGGATTAAGCTATCAATTGAGTACTTTAAAAGTAAGTAGTAAATGTTTTTAATAGTATCTTCTTCATAAAAACACCTCTCAAATATGCTTCTTCTAATAATGAATCCGTGTTACCGGATTACAAACAATTTTGTATAATATTTGTTGTGCTGCTAAATCAGTTATTTTGTCCCAATTTTTACGTCTTAAAGTATAGTCAGTGATCCTCAGTTATTAATGAACTTAAATGTGGAAATCAAATTCCTAAATCATAAAATTAACGGAAAACGGTTTTATTACCGGATGACGTAAAAACTCAGGGACACTTAAAAAGTGACTATAACTCAGAAACTATAATTAGCTATACGAGAAAATAGCTTTATTTTGTAATTCTGCAATGAATTCTGAAAATACTTTTATTTAGCAATTAAATCTTAGGCTTTCTTTTAAACGATATAACGCTATAAATTTGAAAAACGTCTCAAATACGTTATGAGAAAATAAGCTTAATAAAACCCTGTAATTAATAAAATCATTCCTCCAAACACATTACGAAAAAAAAATCTTGAATCTAAATAACTTTTTTCTTGGACATATATGAAAATATGCTTGAATCAAACAATTTTTTTTTTTTATCCAACAAAATATTTTACTGTCCCAACAATTTTTTTTAATTAACGGAATACTCTATGTATCCAAATATTGGGTTAAAGCAATCACATAATTTAATTTGATCAACCAAATAATTTTTGTCTATATAATAACCAAATTCTATAGTTGAAACAACGCACATTTTTCTGATTCAACCAAATCGTTTTCTGAGTAATCGTATAATATTCCAGGGACATGATATTGACAACTTTTTTATTTTGTTTCTTATACATTTTGAAATAATGTCAGGTACTGATTGTATTATTGATTTGAAAGAAAAAAAGTGTTTAAATATTTTTGCAAAATCTTTATTTTATGAGTAGAAGCGTATTTCTGAATTTACACGTCGCGAATGCTGATACTTATTTGATGGTCGTCGATAACCTTCGGCGAAGAGCTCTTTGGTTAATGCTTGACATGATAAATTACTTTCCGATCGAATCTCTTCTCCAAGAGCACAAGGCGAGCAAATGAATTACAATACATGTAGAAACAGGCTACGCGACTATCCGTGAAACACGTTGTAATGCATGTAAAACGTCACGATAAAAATCACGTTCACAATGTTTATAGTTATTTTTGAAAGCAAATCTTATCTTGAAAAGTCTTATGGGGAACGATCATAATAACTAAGGAGCATATAATTTAGTAGTTAAATATCTTACGGCGCAACAAATAATATCAAAAATGTTATAATATTTATATAAATAAATCCAATATTTGAAAAAAAGTTTTGTTTTTCTGTTCAATAAAAATGATTCTTTACTGTCATCTGCTTGATTGAAACAAAAAAATACAGGCTTGACAGTCATTCCCCTATTCCTATTTGTTGTCTCTTTTACTAAAATTTCCCTCTTTTCCCTTATGCTTAAGACATTTCTTCTAATTTTCCATACTTATATACTTTCTTGACGCTTACTTAAAAAAATAGTTATTTCAAAAAATGTATGTATCCTAGGGTATCCGGCCAAATCCCCATTTTTGGATTTTTTAAAACCTTGAAGCGGAAAGTTCATTCTCGTGGTGAGAAAGTTATTCTGTACTTTTTCAGATTATTTAAAAAATATTAAGATCGCCAAAATTGTTTTTATGGCCAATATGTTACGTTTAGGAGTTATTAATTTTTATTTTTTTAACAGTTTTAAATTTTTCATGAAAATTTAAGGTATTCCTTTTTCACAAAGATAGAAATTTCTTCAAAATTTTTGGTTTTAGAAGCAACAATTTTGAAGAGGTGTTTAACATCCATAGAGCATCAACTTTGTGATGCCTTCAGTGTTAAAGGCAAACTTAGTTTTAGATTTTTGTTTGGAATATGAAACTTACCGGCAATATTTGTCACGTGAGTAAAAATAATAGCCATACGCTATGATTAAAATAATTAATTTTGTGCAGTACACATTTTTTGCATTACATTGTTTTTAAATCAATGAAATTGCTCAATTCTGGAAAATAGTGAGAGATTAAATTTGTGGTAATAAACAATGCATATGAATAAATTAAAATACCTACAAGAAGCTTTGGTAATCGTCATCGTAACCGTTTTTTAATAAGAAAATTCAATGTACTAAATAAATTTCTTCATTTATTCTTTAGGAATTTGAATATATTTATCTGCATTGTTCATTGACAAGAATTTAATTTTTTTAATTTATTCCCTTACTATTTTACAGATGTGAGCGATTTTATTGATTAAAAAAAAAGTTTAATGTATTAAAAATAGTTAGTTTAATTTGGGCTCATGTTATAGGAAATTATTGGTAAATAAGAGATAAATATTTCCCTTGAGATTAGTATTTGAAGCAAAATATAAGAGTTAAATTTGACACCCAAAACTTTATGAATGTTAAAAAACCTTCAGAACTTTTTCTCACACCAAAAATTTGAAAGAAATTTTAAATATTCGGGAAGAAGTAGCATCTCCAGTTTTTATGAAAAATTCAAAGCTGTAATAAACAAAAATTATTAATCCACACAAGTTGCAATATCAGCTAATAAAAACAACAACTACTACTACTTACTACTACTTGAAAGATTAATTTTTCTTCCCCTACTTTCTTCCCTATTTTTGTGAAAAAATTCCCCTTTACCTCTATTTTGCGAAAATCTTGCGCTGTAAAACCTGAAATTGGATACGTGAACAAGTTTTGTTATCCAAACTCGATTACTTCAATCAATTAAGTTTTGCTAACCAAAAATTTGTTTTCGGTCAAACAATATTTTTTTCCATATAATGTTATAATCAAATTCAAATTTTACTTTTTCGAAGTTAAACTCAAGGTAAAAGTATTATGAAAACACAAAGCAATTTATTGAAATAAAATTAAACCGCATTAAAGCTTTTATTCAAGAGAAGGCCCCAGCAGAAATTGTGTTTGGTTGAACCGGAAATTAAACTTCACTTTACGATTAAAATGGGCTCCCAATTGTTAACCAATTAATCTTTTCTATTGGATATACTTTTTACAAATGAGGAAATAAATTATTTTTAGAATACGAATGGAAATGATTTAAAATCTTTCGAAAAAAGTGGTATCTTCATTAAATATTCTTTTTGTGAATCAGATGATAATATTCGAACCATAACGAATTATTTTGAAAAAATGAATCCATCGGAAGTAGTAAGGGATCATTCATAAATTAGGTAACAGCTTGGGGGGGGGGGATTTTAAGATAAGTTACATGGGGGGAGGCGTAAGATTATAGTATATAACTTTAAAGTTTAGTAATTTTGCAATACAAGATTGTAATAATGTTATAGATACTTAATATCGGTACAATTAGATTAGTATTTTGATTTTCTTTCTATCGTTCTGTAAAAAAATATTCATAAAAACCAAGTTTTTCGCAATTTTTAAAATTATTTATATCCCCGAAATCATTCAATATTTTTTAAGTTTATTGGGTTAAACTAAGATGTTTGAAAAGATTCCGATGGATTCCAAGGAATTTCATAAGGTTTTTCAAATATTTAAAAGGATTTCAGTAATTTTAAAGGATTTAAAAGACTCTCCATAAGGTATTTTAATACATTTTCCAAGAATATCATCAGATGTTGTTTAATTTCACGGTATTTCGAGGGTTTTTATAATATTTAAAAAAAAATTAAATAATTTATTTACAAGAATTGAGCGATTTCAAAGCACTTAAATGATTTGAAAAGATGTTCAAGTCTTTCCAGAGATTTACCAAAATTTGAAATATCTTGAAGAAATTAAAAGATTTTATGATATTTAAAAAGATTTAGTCGAGTTTCAATAGATTTCAAAGGATTTTGAAGAGTTTAGGGCGTTTTAAAAGATTCCCATGAATTTCGCAAAGCTTTACAAAATTTCGAGGGATTTTAAAAGATTTCAAAGGATTCTGAAATTTTTAAGAAATTTTTATGGATTTTAATGTTTTTAAGGAATTAAAATCAATTTCATGCGGTTTCGAAAAATGTTCTAGAATTTCGGAAGATTTGGACCGAAGTTATAGGAATTGTAAGGTTTTAGGATATTTAAAAAGATTCCAAGGGATTTTAAAGAAATTTTAACGGATTTTATAAGATTATCGAGCATTTCAATAATTTTAAGGGATATCATCAGATTTCATGTAACTTTATGGGATTTCAAAGAAATTGATTATATTTTAATAAAATTTCAAACAATCAATTCACAAGCATTGTGAAGTTTTAAAGCATTTTAAAGATTTAAGAGATTTTCAATATTTTAAGGTATATTTAAATTCGTTTTAAAACAATTTGATGATATTTTAAAGGATTCCAAGGAATTTCAATAGATTTGAAGAAATATCTAAGGGTTTGCAAAGACTCAAGGGTATTTTAAAAGATTCTAAAGAATTTTCGAGAGCTTAACAAAATTTCAAGGGATTTCAAAAGATTTCAAAGGATTTGAACTATTTTAGGGATTTCGAGGCATTTAAAAGTAGATTTGATAAGATTTTCAATACTTGAAGGTATATGCAAAGATTTTCAAAAACTTAGAATATTTTAGAGTATTTAAAACATTATCCATAAAAATAGAAAGTTAAAATATTTAAAACCTTTAGTTAAGGGTTTCGATCTTCTCAACTGTTAAAAATACAAACTTGAGCGATTTGATCAAGGATTTGAAGAAATTGTATAATCTCGTTCTATATTACATTTTATCATCGTTGACTTTGATCGCAATCGTTCTAGAAATGTAGAAATAATCATACATTAATCAAATTAGCCAAGTAGGCGCCGCGCCCTCTTCTCTCACTTCTCCTACTTTTTTACACTTCCCCTAAAGCCCTTCCCATTTCTCTCTCCTACACATCCCCTGCCTTACCTTAATTCTCCATCTCCTACTTTCCCTCCCTTTACCATACCCACACTTCCCTACCATCACTTTTCATGTTTGTATTCCTCTCTCTCCCTCTGATCCCCTCACCTTACATCCTATATTTCCCCTCTCCTCACCCCTCCTCGCCTTACACTCCGATAACTTCCCCTCACTTCCCCATCCTACACTCTCCCTACTTCCCCTTACTCCCGCTGCTGACCATCCACTCACTTTACCTACTTCCTCTCCCCTCACTTTCTATACTACCCCTCCCCTCACGTCCTATATGACCCCTCTCCTCATTTTCGCCCCCTATTTTCCCTCTCACACTTCCCTTAATTTATTCCCCCTGATACTCCACCAGTCACTTCACCACCGTGCATAAAAGTACGATGGATGGACACCCGACAGGGCTTTTGCCAGGGGTTACGAAACCCTAAAACGTACGTTTTAGATGAATATATTTTTACGAGATGATAGAGTGTTTTACACGTTTTCATATTCGAGGAGTGTATAGTTCCATTGTTTATGTTCCATATTGTTTTAATCTTCCCTCTTTTCACTATAGTAATTTTGAATTATTTGGCAATTTGGGTGTCTTGTGTAGTAAGTGACCACGATTTTTGAAATCGAATAATGTCAGGTAATCATTTTAATTATATAAAAGCTTGAAATACTTGAAGAACCTTGATTTTTAAAAACCCAACTAGCTGACATTTGGATGATTTAATGGAACGAGTATTTAACGAGGTAATTTACCACATTCTCTCCTAAACTCGTTTCAAATTTGGCTCCTAAAGTTACTAATTTCCCGATGCATACTCTTCTTGCTAACGATGCCCCTCGTTTTTCAAACCATTTTTTGTTCACTTAAAGTCGTAAACCCAAGCACTCATCCCGAGGATGCGAACGCAGATACTGTACAATTATATCGTTAAGAAGCGCCGCCAAGCCACTTGAGATTCAGTTCAGAATCCTGAGATCCATGTTTCAGTGTTATTTCATTCCATTCGCTTATGGCGCTCCATGTACCATCGCGCTCTCCACGTACTGCCGCGCTACGCTGTGATAAAGCTCATCGAAGCCAATAAAAAGCTAATAAAGCAGACCCTTGCCGTCGAATCGTCAATAAATACGGTTGGGGGGCCGAGTGAGGAGAGGAGTGGCTAGGTTCTAGAAGCAGACGTTGCCAGATGAAGGTGGTTTAAGAGGTGAAATAGGGGCAATAGGGGAGGGAAATGTGGGGCTGAAAATGCGGAATCACGAGTTCTCGTTTCGAGATTCGAATTCTACTCACGGAAGTCGGCACGGTCGTACCTGTCGCTGCAAGGGGATGAGAAGGAACAAACCTTTAAACACCCCATAATTTTGATGCACTTGTACGAGGTACATATCTCATGTGATGAGGGACATAAGGATTCAAGAATTGCAATACAACCCTGACGCATTGAATCGTTCCGAACCTATTGTGTGAAATGTGATATAACGAGGGATGTGACTCGACTAAAAGTGAGACGTGTACTATTTACTGTACAATGGATGCTTATTCTAATTATGGGCCATCCATACCTTATGTAACATTTTTTTTCACATTTTTTACTCCTCCCTTTCTCCATGTAACAAGTCGTAACGAAGTGGTTTGGACCCCCTCCCGACAATAATTTTTCAAAAAATTTTCGTTCATGTCTTACTAAATATTATTACAATTTAGTGTATAAGAAAGTGATGAAGAGTGTCAGCGGAGTGAGAGACGCATGAAATGAAATACCTTGGATACTAATGGGCCCGCGAGGAGAGCTTTACCCAGTGGATGTGATCACAGTAAAGAGCATGGATCTTACTATAGGATTATATTAGTAAGTATGCGCATTTTTGTGTGATATGAGACACATGATGACTTTGCGAAGCTCTTCGTCTGGGATGATTGCTAGATAGATTGATCAACTACCTGAGTCTGATAATTGTTGTGGAACGTACATGTTATTTAAATAGGCAAACGCGGGAATTCTAGATTTATCCAAAAATGTATACCTCCCCTTATACCTCATCCTACACTTACTTCCCTTGCTCACTTTCGTCATATGAACCTTTATCCCCGGCAGTATAACAAGACTAGAACCGAGTGAGTTACGCTTACACTGAAAGGGAGTTGGCTTAATGGTATAATATTAAAAACTAAAATAGTTACTGACCACCCGAGACACCCCCTAATTAAGAAATAATTAGAATTTACGAAAATAAAAAGAAAGAAAATTTGAACAATGTGGAAAATTCAACAAATGAACCATACACTCCTCGAAAATTAAGACGTATACAAAGCGAGACAAAAAGCTGTGTCATCTAGTAGAAAAATATTCACCGAAAACTTAATTTTTTACCATTTTTTTATATTACTAGCACATATTTCCAAATTTTTATTATTGGCTACGCATTTTTCTTGATTTTTGGATAAGCTATACTTAAACATTTTAAAGGGGGATTCCGATCATAATAAATGCTAATAAAATGTAATATAAAACGAGATTATTAAATTTTCTTAAATCTTTTATCAAATCACTTAAGTTTATATTTTTAACAACAATTTGGAAAATCGAGACGCTTTAATATAGGTTTTAAATATTTTTACGTCCAGTTTACTCTGTCGTCAGATCTTGAAAAGTAGATCATTAAATCTGATGCTATTTCTCGAAATAACTTGACATTTTTTGAAGCTCCTGAAAATTCCTTAAGGCCATGTGACGAGTGGGTCACGTGATCGGCTTCCTATCTTACCGACACGTTTTTTAATTGTAAACTTATTTTCACACGAATAGCCACATCGAGTTGAAAATTTGGGATAATAAATAAGAAGCACTA
>JAABKJ010001670.1:0-30042 GCA_011634705.1 Andricus grossulariae
ATTTTTGAAATATTGTTCAATAAATGAAAGAGGTTTTCAATGTAATTTGTCAATTTGTAAAGTGCCATTTTCAAATTATCCTCGAAACTCGCGCGAAACTGTCAAAAGTGTCGTCTGCTATGCTGAGTTTTTTGGAATTTTTGTTACTTTGAGAATAACTGGAACATTTAGAACCGAAACACTTTTTTTACAAGTTCAGCGTAGGGTATGCCCTAAGAACTGAACCACTTTTCCCTAGAAAAAAACCTTTTCTACTGAAAATATTTGCGTCTGCCCGCTTTTTACCAACATTTACCGTCATGACCGGACATTACCGGTCAGGTCAGGTATTGCCACAGTCAGACCGAGGAGTGCCCAACACTAATTCTGTCGCATCTAATGCATTCTGTTCGCAGCATGAAGTTGATTCGCAGAGATCCTTTTGTTTTTTATTCATTTTTTAAGTTGATTCATTTCATTAATTGAAGTTTAGAAACACATAAGTGTAAAATGAAATCATATTCAATTGATAATATATATTAAATTCTTCGGGATCAACTTTAAATCTTCAAAATTGTACAATAAAATGAAAAGTGGTTTCAGGAAAATTAATGAAAATGCTCAAATCTATTACAATTACAATGTTTCAATTTTAAGCACTAGTGGAGTCTTCAGAATTATTCAAAATATGTCAAAATTATAAATGGAACTTTATATATTACTTAATCAGCTTTCAGCTTGGAACATTCAACATCAAATTATTTCAAACTCAGATCGTCTAAATGTCTGTATCGTTTGAAGATAATTGTATTTTATAGTTTGAAAAATCGTAGAAACCAATGCTTAGTTAAGTAATTAATTTTAACCTGTAATATCCACAATTTTATAGTTTTGAAGTTACATTAACACAATATTGCAAGCTGTTAATATTTTGAACTATAAGACTAACTATATAAATTTTCTTATGTTAATTTTTTTGATAGAAAATTGATCCCAAAAACGAAAAAATCGTGGCAAATAACTTTCAAATTCAATTCCTTGAAAATTGTAGAATATAAAATTGAAAGCGCGTTTTGTTCCTAAATTAGAATTTGCAATTAAACGATTATAAAGGAATACCTAAAATTGTATACTTTCAAAGAACTCGTAGGTGAAAATGAATTAATTGTACCACTCAATAGTGGACCATTTTCAAATTTAGAACGTTTAAATTAGAAGAATTTTGAATTTGACTTGTTGAAAAATGGTACACTTAGATTCAATTCAAACAATTCTTCAGAAAAAATTTCGAATAAATGTTAATGAGTGAATATTAATAGAGCAACTATAAATTTGCTAAGTCCTTTCTATTAGTTGGTTGAAAGTGGAACTACTTTGTTACAATTCAATTTTTTTTATTGGTTCAAGATTCATAATTTTAGTTGGAAATTCATCTCTTTGGTGTAGAAATCGTTTTTCTTGTTGTTCAAAATTAACTTTTTAATCCAAAAATTAAACTGTTCTAGCTTTTTGGTTGAAAATTAATCGTTTTCAGTTAAAAATTCAACTACGTAGTGAAAATTCGAACTACTTAGTTAAAAATTCATTCTTTTGTGAAATTTTTCTTACTGTATTTGGATATTCATCTCTTTAGTTGAAAATTGATGTATTTTGTAGAAAATTTATCTATTTTAATAAAAATTCACCTTAAATGCTAGAAAACTGATCTCCTTGGCAGGAGATTCAACAGTCAAATTTTTCAGAGATAAATTTTATACGAAATTCAACAGTTGAATTATCAATACATGAATTTCCTGCAAAATTCAACTGTTGAAGATTCAATAGTGGGATTTTTAATGGACAAATTTTCAGCAAAATTTAACTTTTGCAGTTTGAACTATACTACACATTTAAAATAGAAAACTGTTTTACTTTATGAAGTAAAAGTCTAACATTTCCAAATTTGGAACGTTCAGATCATATTTTAAATATTAAAAATTAAAAATGGAAAAATTGTTGAAAAATTTCGAAAAAGCATTGATAACGAAATATTTTAAAAATAAGCTTTTCAATTAACCAAGCCTCTTTCCAAGGTTATCGAGGGAAAAATTTGCGGTAAAAATAAAACTATTCAAGAACTAATTACCTTAAATATTTCTATAATATGTCTCTTGCTTTGCTCCTGTCCGAAATTGGGTTTGAAATGTGCAGAAACAGCAAGAAGAACCAATACGGTTTGCTAATTTCAAGTCCCATCATTTTAAGACTCTAAATCCTCTAGACAATAGCTGAGTAATAGTGGTGAAGCTGTGCTCCACCGATTTCTGAGCTTCGACACTTTAATGCCTACCACTGCCTCGAATTCTACGTAAAGCTGTAATAAATGTGATAAGTCTATTCTTTTCTCGAGGAGAATGAAACATTTAAAAGAATAATCATAGAAAATAAATGTCATAAATTTTTCCAATCTTTGAAGAGAATAATTAAATCGTACTTGAGATGTTAGCGAAAAAACGTGATAAATCCATTTTTCAAGCAATTTCTTACGTATTTATAGGAATTTTTTGAAGGATTTGAGAACTTATTCTGCACTTAAGTTTATAATTTTGAAAAAGATCAATTATATTCACCAACTGATTTAGTTCTAAAGCTGGGTAAACTTTTAGATGCTCAGTGGCATTACATGCTTATTTGGCATCTTCGTGCCTCCTTTCACAACGCTACATGAAAAGATTCTTTACAATAGTAACCGATGGTCTTTCTTTCTCTATTTCTTCCAGCATTAGAGTAACTAGTTCTTCATGAGACTTTTTGTGTTTGACCTCGGAAGCCCTCTTTTTTTTGGACCGATTCAGATACTGAAGATGATTTTTATGGCACATATTCATTTGAGTTATTAACGTATCCTGTAGGAATTCAATACACATAAATAGAGTTTAAAAAATATTATTTCCTTCTTTCGACTACAGGATACTTTTTTTAAAGACTCTGAAAATTATATCACCAATAAAAAAAATGCCTAATGAAAACTTACAGTTCCAGAAACGGTTCTTAATGGTGACATAGGTAATTTTCTCTGGACTCGTTCTGCTTCTTCTACATAGTCAGATTCATCTTTTAAGCCGCAATCTTCCATTCATATGACAATTTTTCTGGCCATCTTATTGCGCATGTTGTCCTCCACTTTTTGTCCTTTTTCAATGGCTAACTGTATATCATCTGGCCAGGAATCTTGAAAACAATTCTCATATACTTTTTCCTGAAACAAA
Organism: Andricus grossulariae; assembly: GCA_011634705.1. NCBI lineage: Eukaryota > Metazoa > Arthropoda > Insecta > Hymenoptera > Cynipidae > Andricus > Andricus grossulariae. The sequence goes on from JAABKJ010001670.1 coordinate 3,228, forward strand.
CGTTACAACAAATATTTAAATATTTTTGTTATCAATGTTATACAATAATACGTGAGAATCTTCGAAACAAATTTAAAACGTACTTTTTGAGAAAGTGAATCATCAATAAAATTACTATTGGAGATCAACTAAAACTTCGAAGGGTTTGGAGCTGGAGCTACACTCGAAACCTTAGTTGAAAGCTGTGATGATTCAGAGACGTCAGTTGCTTGACTATCTTCAAATATTGGGCCACAACAACCGGGCCCACAGAATCTCCAGCAGCATCGGTTTCTATAACTTTTTGTTGTGACTCATTAGTTAAAAATGGTTAGAAACATTTCTTTTAGAGTTTTCTGGTGGCGGCTCTGTACAAATAGTGCAAAAAAATCTGATTTCAGGGATCCATTGAAAGTGAGGGTGCTTACAGGATGACTTAAATAAATTCTGCTTATCCATATTTCTTTTTTATTATTTGACTCAAGTGAATAGAAGCTGTGAAAAATGTTTTGTTTCAATGCAGAAGTTATAAATTAGATAGAGAAGCGATACGAAAAATTGTAACACAATGTGTCCTAAGTCAGAATTATAAATGTACACTTTATTGAGCAAAATAAATAGATTAGAAAGACTTTATTGTATTATTGGTTGTTTTGAAGTTCGATCAGCAGGAAGTTCAAGATTTTTAAAATGCATATAATTTGGACAATTATGGACAAACAACATACTTTTAAGTAGCTATTGAATATCTCCAGCACTTCGTTTGAGAAAAATATAATATTGTCCGTCCACTAAGTGCGCATGATATACAGCATGAATAAACAGTTCATCTATTAAGTACATTTTGTACTGAACCAAAACATAGATGTTATGAGCATTGTAGTGCAAAGTATGCTCCACAGTTTTCATAGACTTGCAAACTATTACGTGTTTACCTTGAAAAAAAAGAATTTTCACAACAAAGGCGAACTGTGGTAGAGTTTTTATATAATCTACCATGACGAAACACTTGTTTGCTTTGTATTTGATTCCAGGAATAGACACCCACGATAATGCTATAAATGTGCCTAATTCCTGGAAAAGAATATTTTTCAAAGTTAAATTACTGTAAACTACTCTTTTGGCGACTCCTTGTCCTTCGGGTTTACCTACCAAACCTTCCATGATGAATATTGGATATAATTGATGTTCTTTTGCCATAGTAAGGGAAGGATTCTTAAAACACTTCAAATTCCTCATTAGATCTCTGAAGTATTAGTGTTACGCCTCCATTTGCAAAGTATTAAATGTATACAAAGGACCATACATTATTGTAAATGAAGGATAGTGAACTGGAAAATGCTGCTTCACTGCGAGAGTTTTTTTGTAGAGTTTTTGAAAAGAGGAAAGATAATCGCCTGTAGCACATTCCAAGTAGCTGATCATCCCGAGAGATATGTCATAAGCATAGGCGCGATATGATATCTCCACCAGTCGCATGTAGTTCATCCAATATTTATCCTCTCCTTCTATGTATGGTCCTGAAATCGAAGGAGTCAAAAGAATTCCTAACGACCACAGTTGTGCACTTTGTTGTGCCACTCTGATGCAAGTTTGCACCTTTCTTGATGTGTTGTGCTGAAATAGTAGAAGGCTTGGTGTCCGTGTAACCATAGTCGAACTGAACCATTCTTTCGTTGAATATATATCGACTGACATAACTTTATGACCACCTTGTAGATAACGTCCTAAAACCAGTTACAAAGTTCGAAGTAGACTCCCTTCAATTATGTCATGGAAAATATCACGCGAAATGCCACCAATTATGTGGTAATACTTTGGAGTACTCAATAAACATCTTAGATTAATTCCAAATTCTTTCTTTAATGCCCCCCATTCTGCTGTTGTTTCAGCTTTTTCTAACTTTAGAATAAGATCACTATATGCCTCCTTCGTTCTGAAAAGAGAGAAGTCTTCTCTTATCATGGTGCGGAGCTGGTTTTTATCAGCCATACAATAACTGCAAAAACGATTAGCTGAGAAACTCTCCTTCAAACCACCGATTTTGTGGGCAGCAAGGTTATCGAAAATAATAGCTATCAATGCGCCGTACACGAGACCGCCATCGAGTATTTGTACACCATCTTCAAGAAGTTTTAAGTGCTCCACTATAGGTTCTAAAATTGAAGACATCTCGTAAGCTTTCATTATATCAGATTCTATAGGTATAGCAAGATTAATGCAATGCAAAGAAGACCTATGTCGAGGATTTATATTTTCTATTTGTGTAGGTCTAGAATTAGCTGTGTCAATTAAATGCATTGCATCAAAATATAAAATGATTCTTATGACACTATGAGGCATTTTCTGAACAAGAGCATTTTTCTTCGCGGCTAAGCCATCAAAAAAACTGAGCAGCACAACAGCTTCAGCTTCATCATCAGGATACAATAGTTTTTGATATTCTTTATTTGAGAGAAGACTTTGAATCACTTGAACTATTGAGACGTACATAAACTCTTCAGCACGCAGTTCAGAATCCATATTTTCGCCAAATTTTGCTTGCCAACTTCTGAAAACTCGACTACTCACTTGTTTCCATTTCGGCTTAACGATGGATGAATGACTTTTGAAGTACGAATATTGTTGACAGTTTGTTTGAAACCCGAAAAATACTTTAGCAGCATTTCTATAGTTTCTGCAACATTAATAAGCCCTGCTTAGTCGATTCCTTCATCTTTCAATTGTTTTTAATTATCATCAGAATATTCTTCTAGACAAGAGAGAACCAATGTTTCAGTATTCTCTATGACAGCTTTTATTATCGGTTCCGTTACAGCTTTTGCACGAAAAAATAGTATAAATTGTGCTTCAGCTGCTTTCTTCTTATTTGCCTCTGAGTAAGATTGTGTATCGGCCTTCCGTCTTACGGAGGCGTTTTTATCAATTCTTATAAGTTCTTCATTAGGATCTTCAGGAAATGTCTCAGACTCCTGTACTCCTGATAAATTTTCATCCGTACTGGCTGTCTCATCAATCTCCATACACGTCCTTGCAGCACTTTCAGCATTAACATCTTCCAAATTGACTTCAATTTTCTCTTCCTCTGTGGTTTCTTGAAAGATCTGTTCGATTCGCATGATATCTTCTCGTATGCTTCATGAGGGATTCGTCATTAACGGATTTTTCAGAACAATATTTGCACATCAGCATCTGTCAAAAGATTTTACTTATTTACCATCACATTGCCATTACATGTAGAATGACTTTGGGGTTTAGGCGGAAATAAAATCATGTACTGAAGTAAAGGGTATAATCTCATTTAAATGTAATAAATAAACAGTAGAAAATATCTGTCCATATACATAAGTTCATCATCTCGAGGAAAATGTTAATTTATTATCTTCTATAGAAGGGTACTCGACGTACAGTTAGTGAAGCCGAAAAATGCAGTAAAATCAAAAATATCATATTTAAAGATGAGACAGATATCCACTTCCGAGATGAAGTATTGCTGATTTAATCACAAACGATTACAAAAAGGTATCCACTTTCGAAGAAATAGATATATCAGTTGACATTAGTTTAGTATTTGTTTTAATACAAAATAAAAACTTACTTTCAAGATATTAATTTTCTGAAAGCGGATGAAACAAGTTTTATCTTAAAAAGATAGCCAATTCTACGTAAATCATCCAAGAATTTTGACGTTACAATTTTACAGGATGTGAAAATCGGTTTTCAGCAGAATTTAAAGATAGAATTTCATATTTCTCATATAAATAAAAACTCACTTCCAGTATATGAGGACCTTGTGTAAAAATAATAAAGGCTTGATATCAAAAATTGGTTCTGTTTCGAAAATAGGAAAATAATAATATTCACAGAATTAGCGCACGAGCACCCCACAAAGTGTAATTGAATTGAAGACGACTGATACATTTGAATTGGTATTTTCATATAAATGAATAAGCCCAATACACTATGGACCGAATCCATTTCAAATCAGGCAGGTTCTACATTACTAAGTTAATTCGAGTATCAGAAATTCTATTTTCTTCAGAAAGCACAAAATATAAAAATGAAAAAACAAGGTTATATTCACAAAATGCAAATATGAAATCAAAATTATACAAAACAAGAATAAAGAATTTTAATTTAATATTAAAAAAATTGAAGGAATTAAAAAACCTTTTATAGTGCAAATATAGATAGCGTATTTTATGCAAACTATTCATGTAATTAAGTTATAGAGTTATAAATAAATGTAGGTTTTGCAGATACCCACTTAACCTGTAGCAAACTTTAACAAACTATAACTACTGAACTAAATTTTGGAACAACTGCTAATAAGGATAATATGAAAAGTTTTCACATTTTTTGGCCCATTAATTCGGAAAGAAAATTACGAAGTAAATTATTTACCAATCTTGTAATATATGTTATATTAGCCACTATATAAATTTGCTATGCTAAATCCAGCTTTCCCTGAAACGTAAAACATTACATAAAAGATGACATAAATTTTCTTTGTTGCAGTGTAGGATTTGACCACCAAGATTGATTTTTGTGGCTGGTAAATCGTACCCTAAAATTAGTGTTTAGTTCACACATTTTTCATTCTGTGACATTTATCAAAGCAAATATTTTAGAGGAATAAGCTCGACGCCTTTAATCAAAGAGATGACGAATACAGTGTGGATTATATGAGCTAACGAAGCAATAGAATATTTGCTAATTACATTGTTCATTAAATTCATTATTAATACATCAATTATTTTGTCCTCTAATCAGTAAATATAAGGAATGTCTGTACTCGAGTTTTATCCTTGTCCGTGATCCTCAATTCCATTGGCAAGTATACTAATCTAATGTATCTCTCCACGGGCACATATGATACCATCCTAAATGTGCACGTTTACGTATATTAAATGAGTCCATGCTGTTCTTATAGTTCATTATTGATTAATATTAGGTGGTTCTAATTTATAAAGTATGAATCATTCTTACTCCTTGGAGAATAAACCATTAGTGGTTTTTGAAACAATTTCTAAAGTGCATCAAATCTAGCATGTTACGTTCTTGCGACATAATCAATTTAAAAAAAAATAATTACTTATGATAATAAACCAACTAATTTTACTCCTGTGAACTTTCAAATAGTTAATACCTTTTTGAAAATCATTCAATTATCCATCAAAGACGCCCGTGTAGAAATAGTAAGAGGGATGCGACCGGGAGCTGGCCGGATAGCCCCTGTTTAAACCGGGCGCCGGCCGTGGATACTGGCCGGGATCCGGCTAAAAACCTTATGGTGAAATGGTCGGAATCTAGGGTCCATACCGACCGGGATCCGGTCGGGTAACCCGGCCACAGACCTGTTAAAAAGTGTTGCTTCAGCCGAGAAATTGGTGACTTGGTTTGTCTTTCAAGGCTCATCGTAAAGAATACGGTGAACTAGTGAGGCACAAATGTAGTTAAAATGATAAATTTTCAAAAATATGTGTGAATTCTGGATTATTACATTTCATACTTCTAATTTAAATTTTTACATTTTAATAGACTGGTACAGAATCAACCACAAACTTCTTTCTTTCACAAGAAAAAATTAATTTTTGGAAGAATCAATTCTTTTTTTAATCATCAACAGTTTTATATCTTGAAACAAGTAGAGGGATGTATGAATTCAATACAGCATCAAGAAATATCAGCACTTTCAGCATTTAGGTTAGCAATTTGAGAAAATTATGATTTGTGATGTATTCATGTATTTTATGCTGAACAACCTGAATTATATTTTATCAAAATTCCTTATCGAAATGCTAAAAGATGATTATTTCTTGAAACTGAACTTTTTAGTATTTGTGAAAAATGGCTAACATTGTACCAATTCATATATAATAATAATAAACCTTTTGAATGATAAAGGTGAGTTATAAAAACTATTATGTCAAATGGACAAATTATGAAACTTATTTCACCAATGTTGTTTGCTGTACAGGTTTTTCTTATTATCGCTTCTTAAGAATTTTTGAAAAATGGTCACACTGTAGTGATATATGGCCTATTCTTTCAGGGAAAATATTATCTACAACTATACTTTTTGCAAATTTGATAGTAAATTTTTCTGCGGCTGCAAATCGTTAAAAAAGTGTTTGTACAGACAATATTTTTGAAACAAATACTTGTATTTGGAGATTATTAGGTTATTTTTAAAACTGGAAACGGTAAAGTTGTAGTGTATGTTTTTCCCGGAATAATGAACCAAATCGAAATATATGACCGGGACAGTTAAAAGGGACCTATGGTTCGAAAAAATCGATGGACTGTATAATTTTAACTGCATTATGCATTTTACGAATGCACTTCGCATAAGAACACAGTACCTTAAAAGACTTCATAAAAAACAACTTAAAACTTGTTTTCTAATGATGGGTCCCTTTTAACTGTCCCGGTCACATATATACATTTTTATCTTCATAATTTATGATTTATAAATGATCAATAATGATGAATTATAAAATTTTAATTCAAATTATAAAAATGGTTTAGTAAATAAATAATAATTTTATATATTATATTGTTAATAAATATATACATTTTAAAATAATAAGTTGTACAGAATTATATTCAATGTAATTGTTCGAAAAAATTTTGTTGCCTAAACCGAAGATGACCTGGGTGACAGGCTTTTGCTCTTTGTTCTTTCCGCCTCGAGATATTTCTAAGAGGAATCTAGTAATGTGTCTGGTTTTGAGATAAGACCATTGCTTTATGATAAGCTCGTGGCATAAGTTTTAAATCATAAAATCACCCCTAACACATTTAACAATCCCGATCTCAGCTGCCTTTAATTAAAAACGCCAAAAACATTTCGAATTTAAAATAATCATATCAGTACATGGTATACAATATTGTGTACTTCCAAAAAATATATTCCTTTCTTTCTTGCTTCAGAATTAAGATTACCATCCAAGTGTTTGCCTGATGGGGACCCTAATCTTGATGTTTCTGGTTGTGGTTCTTCTTCTTCTTCTCCTGACAGACCTCGCTCTTCTTTCGGATATCCACCATCTGCCGAGCCATCTTTTCGTGCCAGGTTCAGGTATCCTTCTGCCAGACCTTAATCTTCTGCCGTGACTCAACCCTCTGCCAAGACTTCTCTTCGTATAAGGTTCACATTTTTTGCTCTCAGGAAAACTTTCCCTCGCGTACTTGGATATCGATTTGAAGATCTTAGATTTATTCGACTCACTCCCCTGATTAATCCGAACCGGATATTCGAACTTCAAAAATACGTTTTCCCTCCTAATAGACCATTTCGATTGAGAACCAGACATGGCGGTCTTATTTCCATTCCAACCAAAGAACAAATTGTATTATCAACGTCAAGTGATGATGCCTGTGCAATATTGGAAAAAACACCAAGCAGACACACAGCTTTCCGTGGAATATTTAAACCTACTTGTTTTGGACCAATACAGTCGAAAATAAACATAAACAGGGGTAAGGTTGCAGATTTGACCACAGAAGAAATCGCTGAATGTAGTAGGCAATCACGCCTCAATCAATCTGTTCTTTAGAGTATATCGTGTGTAAAGTACAATACTTCACAAGGAAATGCGGAATTGGCGTGCCATTCACTTTTTTGTAAATATCTTTATTAAAAATAAAAAAAAAGTATTTTCAAAAAGAAATTTCGTACAATTTATAGTGTCGTGAAATGGAATTTTACATTGATTGTGGATATATTTAAATCTTTTTTCTAAACTTTGTAAAACTAAGTTACAAGGGATATTTGTAAACAACGAGCTGACATCAAGCGAAAGGAAAAGCATAATCGTCGTCTATGTATGTATGTTTAATTTTTTCCCTGAATTCGAAACTAATATAGACATGTAAAATAGGAGTTTAAATGCAATTTTTCAAGTCATAAATTATTATGGCCAAGAAATGTGTTGGACTGTTAATAAAAAAAATAATCGAACGAAAAAGGATATCGTGTTATTTATTTTGGGCAGACCGTAACATTTAGCTAGAACTGTATCAGTTAAAGTAAGTTGATTGTTATGGTATTCATATTAAAAAAAATTATTGTTATTAGGATTCTCTTAAATTTTTGATGTGTCTGTCTGTAGCTTTTTCAAAGGAATTTTGTTTGCAGGAATGTAAGTAGATGCGTCAGTAGGCAAATTAGTCGTTTCTGAGCTATAAACTGATTTATTTCCATTATAATTTCAATAATGTATTGTATTTCAATTTACTGAATGGTTGAGCACCATCAAATTTTCAGAAAAATTAGAAAAATGTGTACTCAAGTTGTTTGGCTGAAGGCCCATGATGAATTTAAAACGTTTTGATCACTAAGTTAATAAATCTACGCGCTTAGCTCATAAGTGGAATACGAAATAGGGAGGAAGGCGGAAGTGAAGTTACACGACAGATAAGACAATTTACTCAGCTCTCAAAATTTTCTGTAATTAAACCTAAATCAAGTCAAATACATTTCGAGCCCTACGTTTGTTACGAATAAAATTAAATCAAACAGTTCAAATTATGCGCGAAGTCACCGATTCATGCAAACTTATACGAAAATCAGACCACAGAAATACATCGATTATTCTCACCTGACATGGCAGCGATGTGCATTGGCAACGTGGCCATTTTCTAGTAATTAATTATATTAGTCTCACAATACCCGAACACTGATCAAGAGTTATAGTCAATTAAGTAGTAAGACCAATTGAAATTATTCCGGTTACTTCTGGCTAATAGTTTTTACGAGTTTCGATCACTCCAAAATTCACGTTATTATCACCGAAGTGACATGGCGACGATAGTTCATGGGCCCGCGCAATGCTCCAAGAATCAATTAATCCGGAAAATTACGAATCTAATACATCAATCGTGACTCGGTAATTAATTGCCATATGAACACTACGTTCACGGGTCAAACAACAAAAAGAAAGACCGCGAGTCCGACCATTACTAATGTCTACCGATGCAAACAAACCCGCGTTTTTCAACATGCTTCGCATACCGAAAAAAATTTTACATTTGCGAGGCAACCTTAACTGTTAAAATACCGAAGAGGAATATGGAACCATACCTGTGATTCAGCGTTTGTCCCGGTGCGACCCTCGTCAGGTAATTTTTGGACTTTATCCGACGGATTCTTTTACTTAAACTTGAGAACTAATGATCGTCTCCGATTCAAGACACAGAATGTATGTTCAGTATTCACTTCCGCCTTCTTTGCTAAGAACCGGAAAAGCGTTAGTGCGCATGAAATTATTCGTCAGCGCGGCATTAATGCGAATCTTATAGTATATATGGCCGCAGCTGTATGATTTCCAGCCCTTCGAAATTGCCGACTAGACGTCGACCGCAGCGCAGTTTTGCCTGCCTAGGAGACGAATTCATGACTCGATTCGCTCGCAATACAAAGAAATATGTATGAAATATGTATATGAAATAACCTTTAACTCTTATATTAAAAATTTACAATTTACTTTCGATCCAGAGCAAAATAAAATGATTAATTTTTTGTACATGGCGTTAATTAGAAAAGATCATCACATTATCACCAACTGGTTCCAAACACCATGTCATCTGGCAGACTAATTAACTTTCTTTCACATCATCCCATACGAGAGAAAAAAAATCGTGTACAATCTTGTTGACACAGCTATATTATTATCTCACAATAATTTTCAATCAAATAATTTCAAAACAATCAAATAATTGTTGATTATTCATAATTATCCAATTGTTTTTATTGATAAAAACATCAAAGTTCGCAAGAACGAAATTGAATATCACTCTCACATCAAGGTTGAAACAAAAGGATGAAACGAATTCAGTTTATAAATTTTCTTGTAAACAATATCCTGCATCTTATGTGGGTGAAACAAAAAGATCTTTGAAAACTCGGATCAAGGAACATATCAATTAGAAAAAAGCAGAGTTGGTTGTTTATAAACATCAACATAATCTTCGTCACACATTTGATTGGGACAATGTAAAAATTATAGATCGAGAACCCAGATATAAAAAAAGAATGATTTCAGTGATGATTCATACAAACAGCAGTTCAAATAATATTAATGAAAAAGAAGATATTAATGCTCTTCGCAAAATATATTTTCCATTATTATAGAAATTAAATTTAGGTGTCTAACTTTCAATAAGATAGAATTCAATTTGTATTATCGACGAATATGTGTATGAGTACGTTTACATGGTAAAGACGCAAGGTTTTGTTTCTTCAGTTGACTTTAGACTGTCATTTCAATCGAACGAATTCGGTTCTTCATATTTCATTTAATTTGGACGCGTTGAAATTTATGTTCTTACCAGGGAATGTCGGCGGTAACTATTACCATTTTTTTTCATCACTTATACTATGTGCCTGTAGAAATATGAGTTATTTATGTGGTATTTCTTTATTTTAATAAATTAGCCCGATAAGGTTGACGAACCAATGCCAACGTAACTTTGCACAATTTGACAAACAAATATGAGTTTTTAACTCATTTGCCTTCATCCATCGAAATTACTTCTTCAATCGATATAGGTTGTGAGCTTCGCGAGCTTGCAAGCAGTCAGGCCGATATTTGAAAAGAATTCATGAAGAAAATGCTAGTGAATCGTAGAGACAAAGCATTGCTCTTTCTCGACCCCAAGTTCCCTTAAGCCCTAACCATTTGGAATTTTTCGACTAACAACTATTCCTCTCTTTAGATTCCTTAACCCTAACAAATTCCCAGACCGTGTCAATTCACAATGTTCTTAGAATACAATACATTCCCAAAATTTCGAATCCTTGCCCCTTTTTGACCCCGAAACTCCAAAAATTTCGAACTGTCACGTTCCAGTGAACGCTTCGACTCCAAAGTTTCCAGAATATCGAACCATTACCCCCAGAATGTCCTTCAGACCCACTTACCCATGACTCCTGAATTTGACCGTTTGACCCTTGTTTTATCCAAAAATACATTTTAGTTCTTGATTCTCCTATTATTCATATTTTTTTGAAAAGCAACTTTCAGTTTATTCTTTGTTTACTTTATTCGTCTATTCCATTTTGGAACACACCAATTTTAGGGCATCAACTTTTTCCTGCGTTAGTAAAGTTACCTATTTTTTTTCTATTTTCTCCTAAATAATAACTCATTTATTTTTTTAAACTAATTTTTAACCTCAGTCTTAAGACTTTAACTAAATAAGATTGATAGTTTTACTAAAATCCTTCTAGAATCTCATTTTAGAATATTCCCTTTAGAGATTAAATTTAGTATATAGTTACATCATGTTAGATGTACAAGCTCATTTATGTTTACTATATTATAAGGTCTAGTCATGGAGCTCCATCCCTGACTGTGGAGCATTAGATCTTTCCGGCAGAATTCATTCATTGCAACTCTCGAAGTCCCAATTTATTTATTTCATAATTTTTTTGATTATGTTTTGAAAATTTATATGATGCCTCGGAAACTGCATGGTACTTCACGACTAGCGACTATATTGGTTTTGTTATGTAATCTACGGATGGTTGTTGACTACGAGAAACTTCGAGGTATATCTTTGACCAGGACGTTCAAATTCTCCCACCGAAACAAGGATAACCAACCAATGCTTCGTCGAGTACGTCACACCTTAAAAAAGACTTAACCACCAATCGAGCTGCTTTTGGTTGGCCAACATGTTGAATATGGAGGATGAAATGGATTACTTGGGTAGCTGGCACCAAAGTAGCAAGAACTGAGGTCCGCTACGACACACTGCCTCCCATCGCGCGAGCTCTACCTATCAACGTCCGAGCTACGTGGTGGAGAAGGCGAGGGAAGGAACGAGCCAAAGCATCCCGAGGCTCGTTTTCTTTCCGCCAGTGTCTCTAGAACGTGGGATTTTTCGGCCCCCACCACATTCCCATCAGGTAAAATACATGCAAGCGTAGCGTCAGTGAGTTGGCCAGCCTCGTGTAAAGCCGAAAATGCACGAGGTACAAGCACGAAGCCGAGCTCGCCTGAGGCCCGACCTTGACTTCACGATTCGCTTTCAACGGCTATTAGGAGGTATCCGTTGAATTATATTTCTTTTTATTGTGGAATGTTTTAGACTATCTGATTCTGCAGTTTCTTTTTTTATCATTTATGTTTTATTTTTCAATTGATTATAAATATTGTCAAGTCGAAATAATAATAAATGACAATTAGTTTTGAATTACTAAATTATGAAACATTTTTATTGTATACTTACTTCTGATATTTACCTTTCTTTTCATTATATTTTAGGCTTTAATCACAATTTTGGGGATTCTCAGAGAAAAGAAAATCTTATTATACATAATATAAATTACAAAATTTAGTTTTTACAATTTTATTTTTATTGTAAAATAATTATAAAAGGAACTTAATTGTAAATAATTGTAAAATAAATTTAACGAAATTCATTTTCTGAAGGCATATCTCATAATTTTAAAAGGACAAAACAATTTTAAAGGTAATTTTTTGTAGTATTTTAATAACTAATAAACAAATTTTTAGAATATTTTTCCTCGATTCTGCCCTACGGTTAATCATGGTACAAAAAACTGTAGTGAAAATTCAAATGAAAACTGTACGCTGTATACATTGATTAAAAAAAAAAAATTAATACTTTTTGTAAATATTCCTTGATGTTATTTGAATATGATACACATTGATATTTATTTAAGAAATTCTTGTAAATAGTTGGTCATTTTTTAAATTGTACGACATTTTTGTACCATGTACCAAATGTACCAAATTTGAAGATTGAAATTATAAACATATCTCTAATAATTAATGTTTACTTGAGAAAGATATTTTTTGTTGAAATTTTTATTTGACCATTAATACATAACGAAACATATACGATACAAAAATGATATTGAGAAAATTTTTAAAAACTGTTATTATTTATCTGTAGTTTTGATATTTTAATAACTAATAAAAATATTTTTAAAATATTTTTCCCCGATTCTGCCCTACGATCAACCTTGGTACAAAAATCTGTGGTGAAATTTCAAACAAAAACTGTACTCTGTTTCTTGCAATTTTACTTTTTTCTTTACTGAAAAATTGTTTTATTTGAAAATTTATTTCTTTGGTTGAAAATTCATTATTTTGAAGTTGATTTTAACTGTTTGATAATAAAAATTAGATTTTTTTCATTGAAATAGCAATTATTATATTGTTTGTTGAAAACTCAGCTTTTGTTGTTTAAAAATTCATCTTTTTTTGGTTGAAAGTTCGACTGTTTGGTTAAAACTTTTTTGTTGTTGAAATTTTGATTGAGCTACAGAAGTATTGAAAAATTTTTGAAAATTTTCTCAAGAATACGGTCAAACATGGTACAAAAAACTGTCGTGAAATTTCAAATGAAAACTGTACTCTGTATACATTCATTTTAAAAATGAGAAAAAAATTTTAAGAAAAATCAATGTGTATCATATTCAAATAACATTTAGGAATATTTATCTGTTCATCAGTGTATAATATGTAACGTTATGTAATGTAATGTATAATATGTTCATTAGTTATTAAAATACCACCAAGAATTACCTTTGAAATAGTCTTTTCCCAATATTTCTTGAAGAAATAAGTGTTGTTAAATTTCTATTACAATTATTTACAATTAATTTCCAATCAAAATTATTTTACACTTGAAATAAAATTGTAAAAATTAATATAAATATGGGTTTTCTAAGATTCTTGACAAAATTTGATAAAAGTTTTCAATATTTGAGACATGTCAAATAAAAATTTCAAAAAAATATAATTTTTAATCAAACACAAATTAATTGAGATATTTTTATCATTTCAATCTTCACATTTATTCCATAAGGTCAAACATGGTACAAAAATGACGTACAATTTATAAAATGACCAACTATTTACAAGAATCTTTGAAATAAAAATCAATGTGAAATATATACATGAAAGACTATATAAATGTTACTTCTCGCAGTGTGGCATTTGACCACCAAGCTTAATTTTTGTGGCAGATAATAAATGGTAACCTAAAATTAGTGTTTGGTTCACACTTCGTTCATTCTGTGACTCTTATCAAAGCAAATATTTCAGAAGGACAAGCTCGACGCCTTCAATCAAAGAGATGACGACTACAGTGTAGATTGTATGAGCTAATGAAGCAATCGAATATTCGCTAGTTACATTGTTCATTAAATTCATTATTAATACATCAATTATTTTGTCCTCTGATCAAAAAATATGAGGAATGTCTGTACTCTGGTCATATGCTTGGCCCTGATCCTCAATTCTATTGGTAAGTATACTAATATAATGTATCTATGCACATGCGCATATGGTACCTTCCTAACTGTGCACGTTTACGTATATTGAATAGACCCCATGCTGTTCTTATAGTTCATTATTAATTAATATTGGAGGGTTCTAACTTAAAAAGAACAAATCCCTCTAAATCCTTCGAAAATAAACCATTAGTGGTTTTCGAAAAAATTTGTAAAGTGCACAAAATCTACCATGTTACGTTCTTGCAACATAATCCATTTCTTTAAAAATAATGATATATGATATTAAAACAACTAATTTTACTCCCGGAAAACTTCAAATAGTTTATACCTCTTTAGAAATCATTGAATTATCTATCAAAGAAGTATGATGAGGTATATTATCTATGGATGTTCTAAAAATCAAATCCTCCTATTTATATCAGCAGATACATCATTCTTATTTACTAAAATCGTTGTTGAATATTGATAAGATGTGAAGAAGTGGTGCTTCGAGTACATTATGAAATGTTTTTAAAATAATGCTTCTGATGAAATCAATTAATAGCAAGACATATTTTGTCAGCCCATCCATTATCTAAATTGAACTTTATATAGGCTTACTCTTTTCGTCGTAATTTGTGCAATTAAAGTCAGTTAAGTAAGAGCGTGTACAGCATGACTCACAGTCGGTGAGTGATCAAAACCTAAACCTTTCTGTAATAAGTAGAGGTAACCTCCACCTTTGGCGCTTGGATGAGAAAATTTTTTTCGATGTTGATGTTTTGTTACAAGCCCACGATCTGTTTTACGTGTTTTTGGCCACTTTTCCCATTGAACCACGCTCTGGAAGGTCGTCAACTTCTTTCGACTTTTTGAAACGTTACACCCACTTCCTGAAAAACTTTCTCGACTTTTGGATGTACTTGGCCACTGCTGCACATGCCATTTGTGGTCCTTTATGGTGCATACAGAGGAACACTGCGATGAAGCGCTTCGCGTATACGTGGAATTCATTGTGGTCCACATGCTTCTCTGCCAAAAGATCAATATCGAATACAATTTTCTTGTCAAACCGCCAAAGATAGAGGTTCCCTCTACTCATTGAAAAAAGGTTCAGGTTTGTGTCACTTATTGACTGCGAGTCATGCTCTATACGCTCTTACTTAACTGACAGTATGTGTAACAAACGAAACAATTCCAAAACGTCATCATGAAAAATAGCCATTTTATTTTAGAATTGAAAGGAGTCACACAAGTTAACGGCAAGAAGCTCATTATTGTGTTTGCAACTCAACAATAATACTCGATAACCCCCAAGAATCGTCTTCTAGCACTTCTAACAAAACAGTTCCATAGACATTTTATGTAAAGCGGACATTATATTCCAAAAAAATTAATAATTACAGCAGGAAACTTCGCAGGACTCTAATACAATATATTTATATCCCCATAGTAATATTGAGCTACCTAAATAAACCACCCCTAGCATATTCGATGTACACCATCTTAGCTGCCTTTAATTGAAACAGCCGAAAAAGGTCTCACTGAAAATAATCACACCAGTTGAAACATTTTTTTTATCCAGTTCCTCCTTACTTCTACAGAATCCAGCATATATATTTACGATTTGTGCATTTTCATCAAAAAACTAAAATTCATATGGAAAAGTTAAAGATATCACTAGATTCGCTTCCAAAACAATTCCAAGTATTTTTAGGCTTAGACAAAAATAATGATTTTCTACACAATTGCATTATTTAGGGGCCGGTATTTTTTATTTTTTTTTTGAAGAGCTGCTTATAAGTTTTCCCCAATGAGAGAGTGTAAATTGAATTCAAAAGTTGTTGATTCCTAGAAGTATACGAATGATGGGGAAAGAATAAGGAAAGAGTAAGAGGTTTATTTTGGTTGGCTTTTTCCGTTATGCTTTTGTTATATGTATATTTGTCTTTACTGAGCCGGAAAAGGAGGTAGCTTGAAATATATTTTTTAATAGTGAGCCTTTCTGTGTTCTGATTTTGTACATAAAATGGTTCAGTTCAATCTTAAGAAAAATTTTAAAATACTCTAAGCTAAAGACTTGTCCCAATCTGCAGGACTGCTTACGAATACCATTTAGATTTCTTTTAATGAGGCTCAAATGCTTACCTTAATTCATCAAAAGATGTCCATGTTCTGCTCGAATAATGCACAAAGAATGTTTTGAAATTATACATTTTTTAAAAATGTATGAATTGTGGATTATTACATTTCCTACTTCTAATTTAAATTTTCATCATATAATGGATTGGTACAGAATTAGCCACAAACTTCCTTTTTCACAAAAAAGTATTACTTTTGGAAGAATTTATTATTTTTTTAATCATCAACAGTTTCATATCTTAAACAAAGTAAAGTGATTTATTCATTCAATAAAGCATAAAAAAATATCAGCAGTTCGAGCATTTAGATTAGTAATTTCATGAAATTATTATTTATGCTGTATTCATGTATCTTATGCTGAAATACATGAATCATATTTTATCAAATTCCTTATCAAAATGCTAAAAGATTTTTATTTTTAGAAAATGGACTTTTCAGTATTTGCGAAATATTTTTTATTTACTTCGACAATAATGATAAACCTTTCGAATGATAAAGGTGAGTCATAAAAATTATTATGTCGAATGGAAAAGTGACGAAACTTATTTCACCAATATTATTTGCGATACAGGTGTTTGTTATTATCGCTTCTTAAGAATTTTTGAAAAATGGTCAAACTTTAGTGATGTATGGCCTATTCTTTGGAGAAAAATGTTCTCTACAACTGTACTGTTTGCAAATTTGATAGTAAATTTGTCTATGGCTGCAAATCGTTCAAACAATTTTTGGAAAGACAATATTTTGGAAAAAATTCTTATATTTGGAGATTCTTAGGTTATTTTTAAAACTGATAACAGTAAATTTGTAGTGTATGTTTTGCTCACAATAATATACCAAAATCAAAACATGTGACTGGGACAGTTAAAAGGGACCTATGGTTCGAAAAAATCAATTAAACTTTTTTGTTGATTCATACAGAAAGAACACACTCTTTTCAATTAAATAAACTGTATATTTTTAACTGCATCATCCATTTTACAAATTCACTTCACATAAGAACAAAGTAACCTAAAATACTTGAAAAAAACAACTTAAAACTTGTTTTGTGATGATGGGACCTTTGTAACTGTCCCACTCACGTATATACATTTTTATCTTTATCATTTATCATTTATAAATTATCAATAATAATAAATTAAAAAATTTCAACCTAAATTATAAAAATAAATTAGTAAAGGAATAGTGATTTTACACTTTATATAATCAAGCTAGGTCCTGTTGTAGCAAGAACTTAGCGTGGAGTATATAAAAATAATAGTTAGTTTATTAATTATTGACTGGTGAGATTTCTGGGATGTTGCGTGATGATGCATCCGTCTGCTGGTTTATAGATTGTTTATATTCTTGTCCTCTAAACATGAAAAAACATGGAAAAATTTCAATATCATTGAAATTATTTAAATAATTTGATTATCACAATAGTTGAAAAATTACCTGGAGGTATTTAGTAAGGAATCTGCTAATAACCTTGAAATTGTTTCCCAACCAATATTTCTATTTATAGTAATTAAACCGTGTTTTAAAACAGTGCAATTGCTTTCAAAAATGATTTTTTTGACCTAACTGAAAAAAGCCTGGAGATATTTCCAAGATAATTCTAGCAATATCACTGGTTTTGAGATGAGACGGTTACTTTATTTTAAACTAATAGTACAAGTTTTATATCGTGAAATCAACCCTAGCACATTCAACGAACCTTATCTCAGCTGCCTTCAACAAAAAGCGCCAAAAGCATTTCGAATTAAAAATAATCACACCAGTGCATGGTATACAATTGTGTACTTTAAGAAAATATATTCCTCTATTTCTTGTTAAAGAATTAAGTTTATCGTCCAAGTGCTCACCTGATGATGACCCTAATCTTGGTGTTCCTCTTTGTGGACCTTCTTCTGCTTCTGCCAGACCTCGTTCTTCTTCCGAATTTCCAACACCTGCCGAGCCATCTCTTCGTGCCAGGTCCAGATCTCCGTCTTCCAGACCTTATGTTTCTGCCGAGTCTCGACCACCTGCCGAGGCTTCTCTTCCTGTTAGGTTCACACTTTCTACCCTTAGGAAAACTTTCCCTCGCGTACTTGGATTTCCATTTGAAGATCTTAGATTTATTCGACTTACTCCTGTGATTAATCCGGACCGGATATACGAACTTCGAACATACGTTTTTCCTCCTGATAAACCAATTCGATTGAGAACCAGACATGACGGCCTTATTCACATACCATCTGAGGAACAAATTGTATTATCAACGTCAACTGGTGATGCCTGTGCAATATTGGAAAAAACACCAAGCAGACACACAGCTTTCCGTGGAATATTTAAACCTACTTGTTTTGGATCAATACGGGCGAAAATAGACATGAACAGCGGTATGGTTACAGAAATGACCACGGAAGAAATCGCTGAATGTTTAGTAGGCACTCACACCTCAATCAATCTGACGTTTAGAGTATATCGTGTGTAAACTACAATACTTCACAGGGAATGGCGAAAAATGTCAGCGCATTTTTTTTGATCAGGAATCTCACCAATTTTTCGAATGAAAATCAATCCAATCACTTGAAATATCGGAATTTTCATATCACATGATATAATGCCATTTAATATATGTTTTGTTGTCAACTTTTTGTATGTTTTGTTCACATTAGATAAAGCTTCTGTATCTTTTTGCAGTTTCATTTTCTTTTACCGCGCTTCGTAACAATCGTTTTAAAATGGTTGAATTATATAAATTATTGAATTATTTTTTCGGGAAAGAGATTCTTCAAAACTCTACTGTTTCTAAGTTTAAAAGTAAGTTTTTCTGTGCCTGAAATAATTGAAACCATTTTTTGAAAGACACATTTTTCAATCATATGTATGGCAAGAGATTATTGGCCAAGTATTTTCTGCTCTGAGTCGCAGTACATCATGTCAAAGAATAAATTATGTTATATAACAAACTTTGTTAACATATGCTCTTACAGTTGCAATGAAAATTCCTCCAAAACATATTTTCCTTCATCGAACCTTATCTCTACTAAGTCTTTAATTACTGTTTGAACAGTTAAAAAATTATATAATTTTTTATTCTATTAAATTATCTTTTAATAAAATGATCTTATTTCAATATTAACTTGTTCATTATGTCCAATGAGGTTCTGCCATAGGACTTAAGGCTATTTGACGAGTCGATCACGTGACCGGCTTCCTATCTTACTGACACTTTTTTTATCTGTAAACTTATTTTCACACGAGTAGCCACATGGAGTTGAAAGTTTAGGATAATATATAAGAAGCACTAAGAAACGCGGCTCTGGTCCTCCATTTTTATAATTATGAAAAAAGTTTTTTTTGTAAATGATTGTTTTTTTATAATTATAAAAATTGAGGGCAAGAGCCGCGTTTCTTATTGCTTTTTATTTATTATCCCAAATTTTCAACTTGATGCAGCTATTCGTGTGAAAATAACTTCCCAAATAAAAAATGTTTCGATGAGGTAGGAAGCCGGTCACGTGACCCACTCGTCACATGGCCTTAAAAAGTAAAAGTGTGGTTCATAACTTTATAAATTGTTTAAAATTCTTCAATTGATGACACATATTTTTGTTACGTAAAACCTTTATAATAATAAATCAGGACATTTATAGTACTATCTGATTAAATAAATGGTGTTTAACAATTAAGTAAAATGTCAGATAACATTTGTATGTTTTTTTAATCCATTTTTGATAATCATGATCAATCAAGAGTTAATTTGAGCAATTTGTTGACAAATTAAAATTATGTTTATTTATATGACATTATTACTAATCGTCATCTTAGTCATAATTTATTTTTTACATTTATATTTTATATCAATTTTGTTTAGTCAATTTGTATGTTTATAAGTTTTTTAAATATATTTGATTAAAAATAATGTATTTCTAAGTGCTGGTCCAACGAAAAAGCCAACATTGAGAGTCAAAAACGGACCAACTATTGCGCTAGCTCTGGGAGACATTCAGCCATAGTTATTTTAAAGATCTAACCGTTATATTTTGATTATGACAATATTATTGAGAATTATTCGCTTTTCATTAATAACTATAAAATATTTGTCTGATTTGGCCAATTTTATTGTAGAACAATGTCGGAGAAGAAAAGAAATATCGTTGGAGTTTTTTAATGAAAAATGTACCTCTGACTTGATTTTATGAATTCTGATTGTGACGCGACTATTTCTGAACTTGTAAACGATTTTTCTATGAAAGCCGTACATTTAGTTTCTGCAGAGATATTATATTATAGTATATTATATTATATCGCAGAAATGAAGCATGCATTTTCAAACGGCCTTTCAATAAGGATGGAATTGTTTAGTTTTCAGTCATGATTGGTTGATAATTTTACGTTATTTCACACAAGCCAATTACGCAATCGGTATGAAAAATGCATTTATTCACCGAAAATGCGGGAGATGCTAGGTTTTTTCCCTTAAGAAGTGTGATGAAATCAAGACCACATTTTGTTTGGATACTTCAGTGTACGGTTATTCAACCCATTTCTTTGAAACATTTATTTTATTGACAAATATTTTCTACAAATCTGGTAATATAATATAACTATTGCACTAAAGGACGAAAAACATGGTTATCATTGATATATTGCACTTATTTTTTGAGGTGTTCTCAAAATACCAATGACCTACTTTTCTTTTTTTTGTAATCATTTGTCTTAGCATCCCAAAGGATACTTTCCGTGTCGCGTTCTTGGGTATCCAATCCGCCAAATAAAAACATCCAAAACATAAAAATACTTACAATTCTTCAAAATTCGAAGATTATTTTTATTACTAACAAAATATGACTCGCTACTTGTGTCATAATCTGACACCGTACTTTCAGTATATTTTTTTATTATTAAAAAAACGTAGAATAATACATTTTCAAGGTATTTATGTAGTAACTATTCATCAATGTGGAAATAAATTCGACTATTTTTATTTGTTTTCAACTTTATATAAGATTTCTTAACTACGTTTGTTGGTCTCATTTTTCACATACACTTATTGAACTATTGTATTTTTATACCAAAATATTAATTTTGAAGTTCAAGGGAAATAAAAATGTAATCTTCATGTGCATGAGGAAACTGTTAAAAATTCCAGATTTACGAGTATAATGTAGCTTGAGCGTGTACGTAATGCTTGCACTCGACTCATGTATAAAATCCCCAAAAGTGAAGATATTACATAATATAGAGAAAGAAAAGGACTTTCTCTATGAGTAAATTATAAACATTGAAAACCGCATTGCACTTCCATTGATCCGGGAAATACGCTGATCTTTTTAGTCTCGTCTTATTAATTTCTATGATAAAAAATTGTATGCACATCTTGTTTATACTGAAATATTAGTATCGGTCGTTATTTTTCTTATTTATCGCGATGTAATTCACTGAAATTTGTTTATTGAGAACAGTACTATATCATTAAGACAATATTTATCTTAAACACAATATTTGTTTTCAAGTTGAAAAGTGTACTAATTGTAAGTGTACTATTCCAACTAAAAACTATTTGTTTGAACCGAAGACATTTGAATATGAATATGAAGAATCTTCTTTTTGAGTGAAAACTGTACAGGAAGCTCAGAAAATGTGCTTACCTGCACTTCCCACAAGATACCATTAAATTCCTTTCAATTCGTGGGAGCCTTTTCAAATTCCTTGAAGTCTTTGAAGCCCTTTAAAAATTTTTTGAATGAATTTGAAATCCAATTCAATAAAGTGGAATGGCTTGCAATATTTGAAACCAGACATAATTTTTAAAAGCCTATGAAACCTCTGAAAACGTTGTAACATCTGTTAAGACTATATTTGAGAAACTTATCAATTTTGTTGAAATTCCTTGTACTTCATTAAATACTTCAATAACCTTCAAAAACTTCCAATCTGGTGTATATATTTGAAAAAAAATTGAACCACACCAGTTGAATGCTTGACATTTTTCTAGCAGTGTGAAATGAACGTTTAAAATTCTATAGATCAGCCTCTCTGATTTAGATCATAATTATATTAATATTAATAATAATTTGAAATAGCTACTGTAAAGATCTTGATTATCAGAGACACAATCTAATGTTGAACACATCAATATTCACATTTTGTGATAAAAAATATCTTTGGGGGTTTTCGCTTTTGTTTCAAGATAACTTCCTTTTTTCTGAGTAATTTCCAGAACATTAAGTCAAACACCAGAAACCATAAAATTCGTTTGTCTCATTCTTTCAACATATTTTGTAAGATATATATTAGTTTTTTAAAACTTTGAATGGGTTGTTGTAGTAGATACTATATAAATTATCATATGAATAACAGTTTTTCCTGAAACGTGAACGATTACATAAATAATGACATCAGATTCAATGAAGTTTATAACCAGATCTTTCTAGCTGGAACTGACTCTTATGTAATGTAAATATCTCATGAGGGAAACCTTGACGCTTTTAATGTACGAGATAACGACTACAGCACAGAATGTATAAGCTAACGAAGAGGTAGAATATTCACTAGTTACATTGTTAATCGAATTCATTATTGGATATTGTTAACTTAAATATCTGAACCTCTGATTGAATAAGATGAGGATTGTTTGTACTCTGGTCTTATTCTTGGCAGCTATCCTTAATTCTATTGGTGAATATAATAATATTTTATATCTTTATATCGTTGAATTTCTTCTAAACTTTACGCAAACCACAATTTTTGCGATTAATTGTGCAAGGAGGAATTTTACACGTACCCGACTGTGTTGCGTCCTATCTATGCACGTACACTTTTAACGAAACAATTACAAAATGACTCCACGTAAAACAACTATTAAACTTTGGAATAAAAAAAGTCACACAGGTCACCTGAAAGGAACTCATGGCTATATTTTAACACCGGTAACCTTCAGAAAACTCTAGGTTATGTTGTAATCCTGCAATATTATTTAGCAACACCTAAAATCCAACCCTTGCACTTCTGACAAATTCATTGTAAAGTGTCTCGATGTAAAACAGCCATAAAATATTTAAATTGAAACTAGTCACATTAATCAAGTCCACAGAAAAAAAGATCCCTAGGAATTTCAATTGAACAATTTTGAAATATCTCTATTTAAAACTGCCAGTAAATTAAAAAATATATAGTAGCCACACTAGTAACTCGAAGAAAACTCCAGGTTATGTTTCAATCCTATAATAATATTCATTAGCGCCCAAAATCAACCCTTCCATTTCTAACCAAACAATTCCAAAGTTTCTTTATGTAAAGCAGCTATTAAATTAAAATATTTTAAATAATTATACCAGAGAACAACGCAAGACTCAAGCATATTATATTTATATCCCCATAGGAATAATCAGCAACCGCAAGAAACCACTCCTGGTACATTTAGCAAACCTCATCTAAATTGCGGACAGCTAAAAATGCTAAAAAAATTCAAATTAAAAATAATCACACCAGGGTCTTTTCAAATAATCTAGTAGATATCCCCATCTCCATAATGTCATTTAACAACATCAAAAAAACACCCCATTACAATTAAGAAACTATAATTCGACTACATTCAGCTTAAAGCGCCGAAAATGGGTAAAATTTGAAATATTACATTATTTACCTTCCCAAGACTCTAATACATATTTCCGTTTCGACATTTAAAATCAGCAATTGCAAAAATGCTGCCCTGTCGTATTTAACTTACCTCATCTCAGCTGTCTTGATTAAAAACGCAAATAAAATCCAATTAAAAATAAGTACACTAGCTAACCTGGCTAGACTCCGGTAGATATCAGAAGTTTTTGGATTCATGCAAAAAAAAGTTATAAAAAAAATCACATTGTTTATGCTTGTTCCCTGGTAAGAAAGTGGAAATTGGCTTTGAAAAATGTTGCTTCGTTCTTATGTAAGAATGATGGAGAAAGACTAAGTAAACAGTGAGAGATTGTTTTTGGTGGACTATTTTTCTCTAATCAGCCAGAGAAAAAGGTAATTGGAAATCTGATTTTTATTTCTGAGCTATTCTGTTTTGATTCTGTGTATAAAATGATTCATAAAAAAGTATATTTAATTTCGTTCTTAAAGTAATGTTCAAAACAGTTACCCTAAGCTTAGGATTTTTTCCAATCTGCAGGGTTGTCTATGTTACCATTAAGATTTCTTTTAATTCAGGCATACAATTTTACCTCAATTCATCGACAGAAATCTGTGAAATCCTGGGATTACCTGAGAAAGTCATAAGGACAGTGGTTCATATGCTCACAGGACACAATCACCTTAAATATGACATGCACAGAATGGGGTACAACCCCACGACAGAATGCAGGAAATTCGGCAGGGATGATGAAACATTCCTGCACGTCTTATACTAGCGATTGGCATTAGCTAGGCTTAGGCAACAAACCATTGGGTTCGACTTCATGAACCTAAGCAAATTATAACACGATCAGTGCTTGACATACTATGCTTCACCAAGAGGTCTGGACTCAACTACTGAGAGTGAAGAGTCAAGGGTGTGGCACAATAGGCTTTATAGCTTGAGCGCCAGGGGGGACCCATAGGGACTTCCCGGCCGCCTATAACTCAACTAACTATAGAACCTGGCTATTTAATTAGAGCATCATTTATATTTCATGATGTACCTATATATAATTGTGTACTTCAAAAAAGTGTCATCCTGTTTTTCTTGTTTCAGAATTAAGTGTACAGTCCAAGTACTTGCCTGATAGTGACCTCAATCCTAGTGTTCCTCGCTGTGGACCTTCTTCCTTTTCTCCTGACAGAAATTCTCCAGACACGAGTCTTTCTCTTGCCTTACCTCATTATTCTGCCGGGTTACCACCACCTGCCGAGCCACCTCTTCGTGCCAGATCCAGGTCTCCTCCACCTAGGCAACTATGTTATAGGATATTTGGATATAGATTTGAGGAACTCGGAATTATTCGGATTAGTCCCCACAAGAATCCGAATCGGATATTCGAACTTCGAAGATACGTTTTTCCTCCCGATAAACTAATTCGACTAAGAAACAAAAATGCTGACCTCATACGCATGCCAAGCGAAGAGCAAATTGTACTATCAACGTCCAATGGTGACGTCTATGCAATATTGGAAAGAAGCTTATGCAACAAAAACACTTTTCGTGGAATATATATACCAATTGTTTCGCGATCAAAACGGGCAAAAATAAACATGAATAACGGTGCGGTTGAAGAATTGGCCACAGATGAAATCGAGGAGTGTCCAATAACCAGTAGATATATCAAAAGCAGTTTTAGAATATATCATGTATGAACCAAAATTCTTCACATTGTTAATTACTATGAAAAATAACGCGGATCTCAGATCTGGCATTCGGATCTCAGTGTTCATGCTTACCCTACGTTTATGCATAGCCATGCATACATTTTGTTATATACTTCACAAATTTTTCATAGAAAAATCTATCTAATCACTTGAAATATCAAAAATTGCATATCACATGATCTTGTGCACTTTCAAATAAGTTTGATATCAACTTTTTTCCTGTTGAGTTTACTTAGTAACTTTTCAAATTATGAGCCCATACAGTTTATAGTGGATAATTATAAAATCTTTCAGTTCAAAAATTTTCCGCTTTAAACGTACATTTTCAAGTTGAATTATATTCAAATACAGTTTAGAAGACTTCAGATAAATAGCTTTTGTTGCTTTTTGCAATTGAATTCAACAATTTTTTTAAATTGGTAGGCGGCGACATTAGGAAAGATTAAATTACAAAAAATATTTTTAAAAAATTATATTTTTTAGGTTTTAAACTTTTTTCATTAGAGATAATGTTTCTTCTTTTACGAGAAATGACTCTTAAGTTTCATTTTAATATTTTAAATCATAGAAAACTTTTTTTTTCATAAGCGAAATTTTTAGCATGACAACGGACTTAAGCAACTGATTCATAATTTTTAACATTGAAATGTAGTTCGAAAACTACAAACTGAACGTTAATTTATTTCATGAGATGATTTGCAATATGATCAATAATATAACACGTTTATCCAATTTCAAGAGCTATTTTGTTTCAGTCTAAAATATTCCATTTTAAATTTATTTCATTTTAAATCTTTGAAATAAAAAAAAGAATACTTTTATAATACTTAGAGATATTTCACTATTCTTTTAAAATTATAATTTTAAAATAAAATATTTGGAACAAAACAATTGAAACCGAAATTGGTTGAAATAGAAGGCCTTGAATCATTCAAATTTTAGAATGCAAAATTTACATTTTTAACCTTATGATTCTGATTGATTCATTTCTAGAAATGTTAGTTTTTTAATGAGTTTCCAATTCGTACGAATTATTAACCATTGATTAATAACACCAGCACACAAAAAAAAAACACTTTTCTGTTCTACAGATGCGACACATATATTCCCATGTATTTTGACCCGCTGAGCATG